>JARHVA010002547.1:1102500-1315000 GCA_037957365.1 Torreya grandis | reverse complement strand
TTAGAAATGGGACACTAGTGTTGATGATAGTGTCCTAATATAGATGCTAGTTTCTAAGAGAATAGGAATTATCTAAATATATATATATACTAATAGTGAATAATATATATCAGGTTTTAAGCATATTTTGGGTTGTAGGTTATTTTAGTTATTAGAATATCAATGTCAGACTATACGATATGCATTTATGTATAGTGAGATGGTGAATGTGATCCTTTAATTAGTGGAAAGGTTATAAATTAATGAGATGAGCCATGGTTAATATTTACCAAGTTTACAATACTAGTTTATCATATAAAATCTATATTTAACATTTGCATTTATCCCCCTTCCCCACCCCACTTTAATGTAGTAATGCATAAAGATGAAATTATTAGGTTAAAAGAAAAGAAATGCATAACTTTGTGTGATCCACACACCTTGATTTAAATTTATCCATACTTGAATTTTTTTTATGTACATATTAACTAAAATGAATATAATGTTACATTGTAATCAATGTATATAATCTAAAATCTAAAATAATTGAAATAAATGAGAACAAGGAAGGAGTATGCTTATGTGTCGATTTAACTATGTTTTCCATTATTAGTTTGATTTGGTAATGATGATTCCTATATGAAACATTGGAGAGGTGTTCATGACTATACCTTTGAGATGTGAAGAGGAGAATTGGGGGGTGATCATGCCCCCAATATGTTGCAAAGGTGAGTTATGCCAAGGTCATGAAGTGCATTGAATCGCAATCACACAACTCAAGTGTATACATAATCTATCCAATCTCACATAATTCAAATGGTATAACTATCTCAAACTTCAACAGTGAATTAATACTAAGTATATTGAAATCATTGAATCTTGATTTCACTATAAAAGGGAGCCAAACAGATACAACATATAAAATTTCAATCAGTGAGTCTTAGTAAGGTGGTAGATAAATATGTATATAATTTGAATATGTATATGTGATTTGGTCATTTTCATGGAATATGCACCTATTATGTGTCTTAAGGTGAAGTATATTTCAAAATTTGACCTTTACTCTATAAAATTTATATAGTATGTCACAAATATATGCATATCAGTGCCAAATGCATAAGGTCCTAACCCAAGTGTATATTTTAATCATGTGAATTGTATCTATTTCTTACAATTATACCAACTATATTTATGTAGACTCATGTATCTATGACATTCCCCCACTGATATTCCCCCTACCCCGACCCACAACTTTTGAGGTGAGGTGAATGTAACGTGATAACCATCTTATGTCAAAAGGATAAGATAACCATGTTATATATGTATCAACCATGAAGTAAGGTATCATATAGTGCTATCATGTATAAGTATATCTATCAATGAATTTTTTAGTATCCAAACACAACAAGCCCTAACATGCATGATATGGATCATGGAAACATTTAGAAGTAACAAGCACAAGCTCAAAAAATAATTAAGAACACAGACAAGATCACTCAATGTCACACAAAAAGGGTTTAAAGAGATTACAAAAAATGGGCATGTAAAAATGTTGCACACTCAAATTGGAGGAAAAGTAAAAATGTCCACACACCAAAAAAATAATCAACATGTAAGGCACTAGGGATAACAAAAAGGGAACATGTTCAAATATTACACAATCAATTCACGGTATAAAATAATAAGTACACTTAAGTAACACAAATGATAATATGAATAAGTGAAATGTAATAAACTAGCATAAGAATATCACACTAGCTTATTCATACATGTGTTAGAAAAATGTCATGTAGTATAGAATATCTATCACACTATATAAGATGTAATCATGAGTATAGGAATGTATAAGAATTAGTGTATAAGCTTAACATGATAAATTAAAGTGATAATGAAAAAATATAACCTTTATCAATCATGATAAATAAAATCAAGATGTATCAAACACAGTGTGTCACATGGGAATAGGAAGGGTCCAATATCTACATATGCATGTATCATAGATCTAGTGTATACATGTATCATACTAAATTACCTATGAAACATGTGTATATATAAATTATATACTATATACTAACATAAATAATATGTCTTATGAAAAATACAATAAACATGTGAATGCTAAAATAAATTCTATATTGATTTATTTGATTGTTTTTGTGTTATGTGTGTGTGTGTGTGTGTGTGTGTGTGTGTGTGTGTGTGTGTGTGTGTGTGTGTGTGTGTACACACACATACATATATACACACACACACACACACACACACACACACACATATATATATATATACATATACATATATATATATGTGTGTATATATATATATATGTATATATGTATGTATATATATATATATATATATATATATATATATATATATATATATATGTATGTATATATATATGTATGTATGTATGTATATATGTATATGTATGTATATATATATATATATATATATATATATATATATATGTATATATATATATATGTATATGTGTATATATATATATTTATGTATGTATATATGTGATATATTAAGATTAGTAAAGGTGATATGTACAAGGGATAAGTGCTACTAGATGTAAAATATGTCACCAAATGGAAGTCTCTATGAGGACCATATGTCATGTGTGTCATATTCATAATATGCATAATCAGTGTCATCAAGATCATACCAATTTTATATATTATTAGTATCAGAATCTCCAATGTAATTGTTATCATAGCAGAGAATTAAATTCTAAAAGTTGATCTTGAATTTGTGCTATACCATTTTGAGCATCTATGTGTGAAAACCCATTTTCACCATAAATTGAAGTTTCCTTCTTGAAATTTTGGTTTTATTGAGTATGTCCATCATTTTCAAAATGTTTCATCTCACAATGGATTATAAAATAATATAAATTTATTTTCTTAAATACTAGAAAAAGATGTAATTTTTGTTTTGACTTCTTGATCTAGTTGTAACATTTCTTGCTCTAGCTTTACTTTTTTTATTTTTCCTTGATTTAAATTTTTCGTTTGAATCTTTTCTTGCTCTAAGTTTTTCATTTTAATTTTTTTATTTTTTGAATTATCCTTTCATACCTATACTTTTTATTTTTTTTCTTGTGGTTTAGGGGATGTACTGATAAGGTGAGTGGGCTTCCTGATTGATATATCAATGATAAGATCACCATTGTCAATTATCTTTTGTATTTTTTGATTCAAATCAAAACAACAATTTGTATGATGCCCACACATTATATGATATGCACAAAAGTATTTTTTTCTTCTTAAAGGATGTATAGAAGTTAATTTGATAACTTTATTTTGAAGCATTTCTTGTACTTTTTATTTTTTTGCTTGTGGTTTAGGGGATGTACTGATAGGGTGAGTGGGTTTCCTGATTGATATATCAATGATAAGATCACCATTGTCAATTATATTTTGTATTTTTTGATTCAAATCAAAACAACAATTTGTATGATGCCCACACATTATATGATATGCACAAAAGTATTTTGTTCTTCTTAAAGGATGTATAGAAGTTAATTTGATAACTTTATTTTGAATCATTTCTCATAGAATCTCACTTGAACTCTTATTATCCTTATATTTAGTTTTTAAATCACTAATTGTAAATTAATTCTTTTTTAGCTTCTTGTTTTAATATGAAATCTTGTTGAAAACAACAATGCTAAGTGAAGTGAAAACACATGATTAACATTAGTATATATTTTTTATTTATGTATATAATTTGATTTTCTAATGATGTTATCTTTCACTTGAAATGATTATAAAATTATTCTATGATCCTTCCCATAGTGATTATTTGATCTTTAAGGGCTTCATAAGCACAAAACCTAGATACTTCAGACTATATATCGATACAAACACCATCCAGGGTGAATGAGTGAGGTGGAGGGGTTTGAGGAAGGATATGTTGATTAACTTATTTTGGCACTAGAGGATAGGATACCGTACCCCTTGAAGTAGTGATATCATGGAAGTTTTTAGATAGAAATTAGCCATCAATCTCTTGGGGGTTAGGAGGAGGCCTTATATAATATTTAAGGTATGATTTCTCTTGTTTCCATGTCTTATTTGGTTTGAAAAAAAATGCATTGATGAAGTTTGTGTTTAAAGTCATACATTTAATGTATCATATCCAATATACATGTGTGTGTGTGTGTGTGTGTGTGTGTGTGTGTGTGTGTGTGTGTGTGTGTGTGTGTGTGTGTGTGTGTGTGTGTGTGTGTGTGTGTGTGTGTGTGTGTGTGTGTGTGTGTGTGTGTGTGTGTGTGTGTGTGTGTGTGTGTGTGTGTGTGTGTGTGTGTGTGTGTGTGTGTGTGTGTGTGTGTGCGTGTGTGCGCACGCGCACGCACGTGTGCATGTGTGTGTGTGTGTGATCAGTGAAATTTAAAAGAAAGAGTACAAAAGATAGGGAATGGAGAACAAAATTCACCTATACTATGCCAAAATAAAATAGATATTGAAAATAAATGCAACAATATGAAACATTAGAATCTTGAAAACCCTATAGGAAGCTAGGGTTCAATATGAAGACTCAGAGGTAAGCTTCACCAAATATTTAGTTATTTTCAAAATTAAGAGTAAAGAGAATAATCTAATCAGTTAAAAATGATATTATTTTATAAGCAATCCAATTAAATAATTTAGATTCTTAATATATTTTTATTGAATTATAGAAATATGCTAAATATATAAAGTGCAATGCCAAACAATAATTTTACTGACTAATCATGAATACAGAATAACACTTTGCTTATTTAACTATGTGTAAGTAGATACAAGAAGTTCAGGAGTATAAATAGTCAAAATGATGCTCAGTTGTGATTTGTTAGATTATATAAATTATATTTCTATTAGCTTAGACACTAGTCTTGAAATAGGGACACTAGTATTGATTATTTTGTCATGAAACTGACACTTCTATCTACACTAAAATACATGTCCTTTTATATAAATTACAATTTCACCTATTATGGTTCCATATTACCTTGTATATATTTTGTTTGGATTGTACACATAGGTTTTGGATATTAGTAAGTAACTTAAATACCTAGGTCCTATAATTAGGGCATGCCACCTTGTAAAAATAGAGGATAGTGGTCTCTAGTAAAGTCAAGTTGACCTAAAATACCCCTCTATTAGTGAAACCTAACTACATAGATAATACATTGAAGATGGCTTTAGACCGATGTAGTTCCCCCCCTTATATGGGCTTCTGTGTGAATACTTATGCAATATTCTATGTGCTACTTTATGTAGTGATATACCTTGTAACTTCATAGAGACTTTGCATAGGATGTCTTTGGATGATTCATATGTGTAATAATACTACTCTTATGACTAGGATGTAAATATGTAAGAATACAGTAATTTTACAAGTGTGATAGGTGATTTTAGATAAATGTCTACCTAATATTGCTTGATAATAATGAATGGAATTTGGATTGTATTTATACAACACCTTTTGAAATTATCTCATGAGAGGGTGTAAATAAAACCATAGGTTGATCCAAACATGTTAAAATATTTTAACATTTGAGTGTTTATGAGGTATAAACACTAGCATTAGAATTGGGCCACTAGCATAGATGGTAGTGTCCTAATCTGGACAATAGTGTCCTAATATGGATTGTAGTGAACTCAAAACAATAAGGATTTGTTTAATATATATAAATAATAGTGAAGTATATATTTTATGTTTTAAGCATATTGCAAGATACAAGTGACCTAGGTAATCATAATACAAGGGTTAGACTATAATATAAAAATTTAGGCACAATGAGATTGTGAACATAAGACTTTCGGCAATGAGAGTATCCTAAAATGAAGGGCTGATCCATGAGTGATATTTTCCAAGTGTAAATGACTATTATATTTTATAAAATCCATATTTACCATCTATATGTAGTTATTTATTAAACATATTTGCATGTATCAAGAATAAATAAATAATTTATATTTTTTAGTTATACATTTTTAATTATTTTTGTAAGGTTTTATCTTGGAAAGGCTAAGTGGGAATGTAATTCATTTTAGTGGTTGAAAGAAAACAATTTAAAAATATTTAAAGTCTATAAAATGCTATAACAAATTGTAAATTCATGTAAAGATACATATTATTTATTGACCATGTAGTGGAACTATTTTTAAAACATTTTAGCTTCCTCTTATTTTCATTTATTGGACATTCAATGGATGAGATTTTGAAAAATGTATGGATTTATCATCTTTTCTAACATATACATATTTACACTCTTTCATTCTTGCATTATAGTCAAAATAAAGTATAGGGTAGATATGTAGGTCTAAGAGTGATCACACTCTTGATGTTGTAGTAAATGTTAAGTCTTAATGTTTGGTATTTCCAATATCTATTACTTTTTGGTCTAATGTCATTCCTTGTGATTTATGTTGTATTAGTACCATGCCATTCTATAAGAATTTGTCAATAGTTTACTCAGATGACAGGAAGCATTGGAAAATGTGTGGGGTTTTTGGTATCCCATATGGGAGAACATTAGTATACATAGTTATTAACTATATATGCAAGAAAAGAGTGGGGTTTTAAGTATTCACTATAGAAAATGTGAACACTCTCTCTTATGTATCCATTGATCAACCCTGACTTACCCATAAACTATATGTCAACACAATTTTGGATCCTTTACATAACAACACTATACTCTTTAATTGAGTGTTACTTTTAACAAAGAATATTCTCTAGTTTTCTCTAAGTCGCTAAATGCAGTTGGAATGCTTAACAATTTCAGAATTTATTTTTTGTACAATTTTACTAAATAATTTGTAGCATGCAAGTGAGTCAATGTTTTAAAAACTAATTTGTATCTTAGAGAGATGAAGGAATTGGTTATTGAAATGAGAAGAGTTTGTTCCTAATTTTTTTCTCTATGTTCTTGATGTTAATTAAGAATATTCTAAATGATACTTAGGAAGAATTGTAGCCTTATTGTTTAATGTTTGTTTCCAATGTTATAACTATGTCAAATATGAGCCACATTGTGTGTTCAAATGATTTCTTAGCATACATCAGTATATCCATTATAGGGGAGAGCTACCTTAGGTTTCCATCAAGTATAATTGAATATCCTCCAAACTATTTGTGGTTATTTCAAGGAAATTCTTACCATAATTGGGTATTTATATTACATACCTTTTGGGGCTATGAAACTCATATCATCAATGAGAATGTATTCTATTGGTCTCATAATTTCTTTAAATATTGCTAGTGTGTGTCCCACTAGACAATTCATTTATTTTATATAAATTCATAGATTTGAATTTATAGTTGATGCATTGATATTAAATTTGAGACACTAATTGGATCAAAGAGAAGATGAGGAGATATTATTGTACCTCTAAGGCCATGTAGTGCATGTTTGATGATGGAAATTAAGTAAGAATTTTATGTCCATGTTTTTCCTTAAATAATTATATTTAGTGGTGGACATTTTTTCTTTTCCTTAGCATGGTTCACAATAGTTTTAAATGAAACTTATTATTTATTAGATAAACCATTTGTTAATGGCTGCACTAGATATTCATTTTTTATAATTTGAGTCTTGATAGACTTCAATTGTATACATTTTGGTATTATTTCCTATAATATAGGTACATCATTATTATGGTTCTAGTTGTATTTTTTTTAAATTCATAGATCCCAAGCATGTCAATATCAATAATCTGTATGATGACTGATTGATGTATCCTAGATAGTTGTTACCACTCTTCTATCTATTTTTCTATTTTTGTCACTATCACAATTGTCTAGTTTAGAATTAGTTTCAACCTCTGTAGATGTACACTTAATATGTAATTCATGGTATGAATCTTTGATTTATTCCCTATGTACAAGAATTATTTGGCCTCACACAAGATCACAGTCAAATAATTGATGAGGTAGTCTCTTCCAATGTTTCTTAAATTTCTAATGTAAATATTCTAGTTATGAGTTTACCCTCATTTATTCCTTGGATTGTATCATCTAGTTATGTTATCACTACTATTGATTCTAATATTATTTATTATCCTAAGATAATAAGGACTCTAAAGGTAGTCAATTTTGATAAATTGGTCATAATTTATATTTTTGATCCTAGGAAGCCACCAGTTCCCAAGAAAAAGTTGACCCAAATAGAGATCCCCATGCCCTAGCCATTGACCATGCCAAAAGAAACAATAACTATGGAATTAAGCCTAGGTCTTACTAGATTATTAGAGGAAGTAACCCCTATGAAATAAACATTCCTATGGGAGATGGTTGGCCAAAAACTTCCTTAGTTACCTATCCAAATAAGTGCCTCCCTATAAACCAATTTGATTATACCCCTTATGATGACCACTCTAGCATATATATCATTAGACCCTACTCAATAAGTTGAATTAGAATAATTTATTTTTCCCTAATGGGTGAGAAAGATGCATAATGTTAGATATGAAAGACAAAATTTGGTCTTAATTGAGCTCCCCATAGTCTCCACTACTTTTAATAAGGAGATTAGGACTATTCAAAAATTGAATAAGAGGAAAATGATGAACCTAAGAAAAAAGGGTGAATTGGAATTTGAACAAAGAGAAAACTTATTCTCTTTAGAAAAAAATACCAAGATAAATTGATCTGAGCAATATTTTAGGTGACAATTCGGGTGACAGTTTTACCCCAATTGGTGGTAGAACTTCCGAGAGCCATAACTTTCACACCATAGCCCTGTTTGACTCCCCATTTGAATCATTGGAAATATAAGAATGAGGGGAATGTCATGAGATGGAATTGAGATCTACTTAGTATTTTTTGACCCATGAAAAATAAATGGAAGTGCCCCAAATTTCAATTTTAGTAGTGCAGTCTAAAAGTAGTAAGTTTCTAAAAATAGTAATTCCTCAAATTTTGTACTGTTGTAAATCGTGGAAGTCGAACCACTTAATCTCCCTTGAGATTGGTGACCTTCCACATCCTCCTCTTACCTTAAAAACATGTATAAATGAATATGTAACCTGAAATGGAAATTAGACATCTCTTCTTAGAGATAGGCATATGTTTGGGTCTATAAATTTGATCAATAAAACATCTCTTCTTAGAGATAGCATTATTAAAATTGTGTTGTTTTGGTTTCTTGCATTATCTTTCAACCAAAGCTTTAAAGTTTTGGATCAAAAATCCCAATGACCCTATTGAATATATTGAGGATTTAAATAATTTTATGGATTGAAATGGTCTAAAAATGAAATAAATGCATCAAAGTACTAATTAAGCCTTAAAAATATGGAATAAAATGCAAATTACATAGGGCCCTCACATATTTATTGTTGATGTTCAAAGTGCAACCACTAAGATGTACAATATTTTGTACAACATCAGGCTTTCTAGGCTAGGCAATCATGCCAATAGAGTAAATATTGTTACATTATATAATAAGCTGAAGGATGTGGAAAGGATATTGAATTTCTTAGTTCAGTGCTCAAGGAATAGTGATTTCAACCAGTTGAACCTCATGACTAGTGATTTAACCTTTTAGGGTTTTACAATGAAAAGCCTATGTTTAGATTAATGGGATGAGATGCTTGAATCAATTAAATAAATATACAATAATTAAGTATTAATTTTTTATGACCTTTGACCTTATTTGAATTTCTAGTAATAATAATAATAATAAATAGTCATAAGTGGATACTTATTTAAAAACTATCACAGATGATTTGAGTTCTAAAAGTTGAGATCTGGGTAGTTATCTATGTCATCAACAATATTTTGGTATTCATCATCTCACTGAATAGTAGCACCAAGTATGGATAGTAATACCATATATGTGTAGTGTCCTAAATATGGTGTTAATTTCCCCTTTTCATGATTATTATTATTTTTTGGGAGCACCTACACCTATGTTTGTATGTCCTATTCCTACATACATGAAACCTAAAGCTCTATGTTGTGCTTGAAAAACCTGATTTAATGTGCAAACCCTAGTCCTCTTTATAATTATGACATGAAAAATAATTTTTTTTGTGTTAGTGAGATGGACTAGACATCTTCAACACCCCATTGTGTATAGGTTTCCTACATACCAATACTTCAAAGAGGGATCAAGCCTAATGTAGTTCTCACACATAGTGCTTGATGTAAGTGAAAGTGAATGCTAGAATGAGAGTGGACTTGGATGGCTTGAATTGTGTTTGAGATTTGAAAATTTTTAAAATTGGGCTTAGGGATACTATAGATGGTAGTATGAATAATTAGGGTAGAATAAGAATCAAATGCCTTAATTTTTCTTAACTTTACCATTGGTTTTAATAGATTTTGCATATATCTTCCATCTAGTGAATAGAGGTGAATTAAACTTATATTTATAGGGTTTAGCTACTTGTGTAGATATGAAAATGAGCTTAGACTTACCTTAGAAGGGGCACACATTTGAAAAAGTATCCATTGGGAAGATCTAAGGATAAGAACAGTAGCTCTTAGTTGGGGATACTAGTGTTGTGTGGCTGTAGTTTCCCAAATATGGTGGTAATGTCCTCTTTATAGATTGCTAATCAATTTGGATTGGGATCTAAGATGATAGTTCTAGGATTGTGTTTTAACTAGATGTAGGTGACTGTGGTCTACTTAATGACTAGAAAAGTAAGTCTAATTCTTAAGGATAGGTCTATGGATAGCCTAGGTATAGGTTAACTCAAATGACACTCATAGCATTCAATTACCACTTTTAGGTGATTATATTTTCCCTTCCTATATGATAGTAATGCAAAAAAGTGAAATGACTATTATAAATGAAAAATAAACATACCTAGACTTAACTTAGAAGTGAAGCCCATGTAGAATAGTTTAAATATGCAAATATGGGTATGTAAATGGGAAATGTGATCCAAAGTAATGACCTTTAATGAAACATGCAAAAATAAATCCTTAAGATATAATCAAAATAAAAATACTATGTTGAAATGAAGTAATTAAGTAAAGCTAATAAAAAGAGAGGAAAGGAATGAATACACCACATAGGGTATGTGAACCAATACATGAACCTAGTGACAACCTATGTGTGTGTGAGTGTGCATAGTAATCATATCATTGAATATCTTGAATTAAGTTGATGTCTTGGTCAATCCTCATGTGGATGGCTCAATAACTTAAACCAAATTTGACTCCATCATTTCCCACTGATGCTTAATGGATCTTGATCTCTATGAATATTTGGATAAGATTGTAAATGTGTATAATCCTCTCATGTACGTGGCTGAAGAACTCAAGTAGGCCATGAATCCATCATTTTCCACCTATTGAAAGTAGATGCATCTATAAATATATTATGTAAAGTGTTGAAAGTATCTAAATAATTAAATCTAACTATGTATTTTGATCCATATCCACTCATGTATATTAGGTAGCTCTGGGCCACTTGGGAATGCCAACCACTACAGATGGAGTAAGGCATGAAATCTGGTGATAACCTAGAATGTGATAAAAAGTGTATATAATGTAGAGAATGACATGGATTTCACCATTTCATCTGATCAACTTGTCTAAAGTTGAGTATATGGAAACTATGTACCATACACATACCCTTAATCTAGTATCTAAGTATAATAAATCTGAATCAAGTATGCAATAGTTGAATCTATGTAACTGATCTAAATGTATCAATGATCATGAAAAGTATGATGCCTCCAAATTTAAACAAATGGTATGAATATGAGCTAAAATGAATGTATCTGAGCTAAATATAAATTTAACTACCAAACCTTTGATTATATCTATGCAAATATATATATTGTACCTTATATATTGGTCTGTATGATCCAAACTATCCTAAATTTGGGGCCACTAGATAGTATTACCTTATAGTGGACATCAGTGTCTTTTGGTGCTACTGTCCTAATATAGGAACTAATGTCTACCTAGTCTAATTTCTATGTGATTTAGACTAAATTTTAAATCTCTATTCTATTCTACATTTTTCGTGAGTCTGATGTTTGAAACTAAGCCTATGTGTTGAAATGTTTATATTAATAGAAAAGTAAGAGCCTAATCTCTATGGCAAACCCTTGTGAATTCCCCCTCTTTTGAGGGTAGTTATGAAACATATGTAAGAACTACCCTCTAAATAAGTAGCTTTGTAAAATATGGTAGCCAAAGCATGTGCATGATATTCCAATAAAATATACAAACATAACATTAGAATGTAAATATATCTGAACATAAGTAAGTAATGTAATATTTATGTTTTAATATAGCATTGTACACGGGTGTCAAGATTGATATATTCAATGTATAATAGTAAATTTGAGTAACTACCTAGGGGTATGAGGCATGATGTCCATCACAAATCCCAATTCAGAAGGGTTGATACATCATATCTCTCATGGCATCAAAAAATGGTGTGTGAGTGTGTGTGTAACAAATAAATTTAAGTGTCATGGTGTATAATCATACAAGTAAGTATATAAGCACATGAGGCACGTAAAAGGTAGGTTAAGGGAATACAATATAAGGGACATGGGCACATATCACTAAATATAAGATTGAAGACATAAAAAGACACATTAAAATGTCCAGATATGCAAGCAATAAAAAATTTGGCATAGAGCCACATATAAGGACATGTTCAAATGTTTGCATATAGAAGCAAGAAATATCACACATAAGGAACATGGGAACATGTCTAAGGGATATAATTAGAGAAGTAGCATAGAAGAAAAATAATAATAGCATATTCAAATGACCTCAAAGATGGAATAAGAATAGGAAACACAATCAAATCTATTCTAGGAATTATAAATGAAATAATGTATAGCTATGTAATACAAATCTATGTAGATGATAGGATGTGTATACACTAAGTCTAACTAGTGATATTTGATAAAAAAATCTATGTAATGAGGAAAAATGACCAACATAAAGATAAATAAATTCATAACTAGAATGTATAGTATGTAAATATAAAACTTAGTGAGTGGATATATCAAATGTATAAACCTAGATCTATGTACATGCCCCCAATGGGTAAATGATAGCTAGTCTAGATTAGTGTAGTGGACCATAGTCCTATCTAGAATCTATAAGCACTCAAGAAGAATAAGTGAATCATATGTGTATGATAAAATTAACTATACTAAGATATATAGTAATATTCAATATCTAGCAAGTTGTATAAATTTAAACATAATAATGCATACAATCTATACAATTTTGTGTTTTTGAAATATTTGAATGTTTTTATATTTTTGACATGTTATATTGTTTTTTGTGTTTTTTGAGTATAGGATATGTATAATTAAATGAAATTAAACTATTTAAAAGGAGTGAGAGAGTATAAATAAATATTGGAAATGTAAATGAAACAAAATACAAGCAAAGTGTAATGTCTTTATAGATTTAAGAGCATATCCATGGGATGTGGATAATCAAATGGTAGATTAGTGGAATATCATCCAATGTCAGTTACTAAGCCTATCTAAACTCAAATAATTAATCATCATCATGATCGTCATACCAATCTATATGTATTAGTGGGCCTTATCATTGGAATGAGTTTAGAGTATGTGCATCTGAATGGTGTGCTACTTAACTATGTAAGATGCCTCTCACACGGTCCCAACATAAACCACATTATAATGTGGAGTATTTATGTGAAATTTATGGTTCTCATTGAAGTCATAATTTAAAATGTGAACCATGTACCCATTATGAGTGAATGTTAAGCATCTCTTTGACTAATCAACTATGGCATCCATCACTTCTAACTGTGGTTGAGTATGGAATCTACTTCTATCTATGGTTGAGTATGAGACCATGTGGTTTTAAAACCTTAAAAAAGTGATTATACTAGTTTATGGTAAGGTATAATTACCTTTAAATTATCTCTATATTCTCCTAGGCCTACTAGTGTAAAACTCAATCCACATAAATGATCATTGATGTTTATAGGTGATTGATTATCCTTTGTAGTGTCTTACAAATCTATGTCAAAATTATGAATGTAAGGCTATTTTAAATTGATAAGTAGTGGTAACTAGGCTATGTGGATATCATCATTTATATTGGATGAGGATGCTTGTAATGTGAGAGGCTATTACTCTATGCTTGGTGAAGGTAACTATGCTCAGAGAGGCTGGTCCTCTATCATTGGAGAAGATAATTGTGCTTAGAGAGGTTAGTCATCTATTATCAATGAAGGTGTCTTTGTTAGAGGATGTTATGAAGGTGATGTATGAACAATCTTGATAGATTAACCCACCTCATAAGTATGTATCTTCTCAATGGGAATTTGGTGATGTGGGGGTTTGATGAGAATGTGAGGTGTCCCATCAAATCATGTATTCAATGTAGGAGGCTTAGTGAGCCTACAATGTTTAAATGGTTGATTATCTATAGGACATGTGTATAGGTGCCCATCATGAAAAAATTTAACACATTTGTAAATATTGGAAGGTACAACTTCCATAACATATATCTAGTGTCTTTGAGTACCAGATTATAATGTAGATGGCTCAGCATGACTTGAAAGTGTGTAGATAATATCTTTAGTCCCACTACAATATCTAATGTGATTGATTATAATGTTTTTATAGGAATTTCATCAAACCCTCAAATTTTATTTTATGTTTTCTAAATATATGCTATATCAACCCTCTTGGTTTGAAAAAAAGCAAGGTTACATACATTGAGTTCTAAACCACTCTCAATGAGAACTCATTTAATTTTTGTGTTGCTGATTTGAGATTAAATAAAAAGTGGAAAGTTTTGATCAATGATTGATTGTGAAGATAAATAATCTCTGGAAAAATATATCACATCCTCCACATCTTTGATGGTATTCATGGTAGATGAAAATAGGATGGCTCAGTATCACAAGGCATAGATGTGTGATTAAGTGTTTGAAATAGAATATATCTAAATATTTTTTATTTTTTAAGTAATTCTAAGATAGATATTTAGCTGGTGTATTCCTCAACTAATCCAAAATATAAAATTCTTTTTTTTATCTATGGGTTTTCTTTTGGTATTCTAGGGATGAGGAGGGATGGTAGGGTTATGTTACTCTTGTCTAGGCTGAAGAGGCACCTTGTTATACCTAGTGAAAAATGAAACTATGGGATATAATATATGCCTAGGGTGACTAGTAGAGGTGGGATGGGAGTGTAGATAATAAAGTGGTCTTGGTGGAATCATAAAAAAATGAGCTCTTTGATCGCTTTGTCATCTATTAGTAACTAGATTTAGCTCAAAATGATCCATATAACAATGATTGGTAGAAAAATGGGGCTCACATGATGGAGGACCAGTATGTGAAACAAGATTAGCTTGAACTAAATCCATAATATGAGTAACATACATGTGTATCTTTCTATAAATAATTGGTAATAAACATGCTAAGCAAAGTAACAAGCTTTGTACCATGAAATGAAAGATGGTAACTATTATGATAATCATGGTAGAAAAATATAAATTGAGACTTAGTGACTACTATAAATGTGAATTATCGGGTTGTTAAGGGTCAAGGTTCTTGAATCTAGGGTTGTTTTTCACCAATTTAAATTATATGTAAAATAAATTGAAACCCTAATGTAAAATTAATTTTAATTAGCTAGGTTGTCTAAAAAATTCAAAAAAATCTAAAGTATTAAATCCTAAATTTATTGAAAATTTTTTGGATGAATTATATCTGGGGTTTGAATGAATATTCAAAAGTAATATGGGTTCACCAAATGATTTAACCTCTTAGAATTTTACAACAAAAATCCTAGATTTAGATTAAAGGGATGATATGCCTAAATTAGTTAAATAAATATGCAATAATTAAATACTAATTTATTATGACCTTTGACCTTATTTAACTTTATAATAATAGGAATAAATAGGCATAAATATATAATTATCTAAAAATTGATTATTGCAAATGATTTGGGTTCTGAATGTTGAGATCTGAGTAGTTATCTATGTCATCAATAGGATCCTAGTGTTCATCTACTTACTTGATAGTAGCACCCAATATGGATAGTAGCACCATATATGTGTAGTGTCCTTAATGTGGTGTTAATTTCCCATTTATTGGAATGTTATATTTTATAAGATCACCTACACTGTCTGTATGTCATATTCTGATGTGCACAAAAACTAGAGCTCTGTGTTTTACCTAAAAAATTATTTTAATGTGAAAACCCTAATCCTCCTTGTAAGTATTTCATGAGAAATAATATTTTTTATGTTATTAAGATGAATTATATATCCTCAAAACCTTTCTATGTAAATATTTACCTACATACCAATACTCTAAATAAGGATCAAGCTCGATGTAGTTTTCCCACCTAGTGTTTGATGCAAGTGAAAGTGAATGTTATAATGAGAGAGGTTGTAGATGCCTTGAATGTGCTTGATCTTTTAAATGTTTTAAAAATATACTTAGGGTTATTTTATATGGTAGTATGCATAATTAGGGAATAATAAGTATCAAATACCTTAATTTTTATCAACTTTGTCTTTTCTTTGAGTAGATTTTTCATCTATCTTCCATCTAGTGAATAGAGGTGAATTAGACTTATATTTATAGGGTTTTGTTTCTTGTGTGGATAATAAAATAATATTAGTAAAACCTTAATATGGGAACACATTTTAAAAAGTATCCATTTGGAAATGATAGGGAGAAGGATCATAGAACCTAGTTAGGGACACTAGCACCATGTGGTTGGAGTGTCCCAAATGTGGTACTAATTTCCTCTTTACAAACTACTAAGCAATTTACATAGGGATTTGAGATGAAAATTTTGGGACTATGTTTTGACTAGTTATAGGTGACTATGGTCTACTAAATGAATGGAAAAGTAAATCTAATGATTAAGGATAGTGTTGAGGTATGTTCCTAGTGTTGGTATTAAGGTATTAATGTTGTCATTGATGTCAAAGTCAAGTTGAATGTTCGTCATGTCAAAATTTAGAGTTGATGTCATGCTTGGTGAAGTGGTGTGTGATAAGTAAGTTTTTATTATCTATTGAGAGAAAATTTTAAGGTGACCTAGTATTATTTCTAAGGTTTGATGACATATCAAGATCATGTTTAAGACATAAGGGAAGCATCTTGTTTGAGCTCCAAGTACTAAGGATCATACAAGGTAAGCACATGGGTCAATAGGTCCTTGTATTATATATGAGGTCTTGGTACAAGTTTTTTATGTTACATATCTCATAAATTATGTTGATAATATTCTTGTCTTCAAATAATCATGTTTTAAGAATGATATCATTTGAGATCTAGCTTGTTTGTGAACTCTAAGTAGTAAGTATCTTGATTAGCTTGGTATAGTCCTAAGAGAAGGTGTATGAATTGTAAAGACTTGTTATTTGGCTTATTTATAGGCACAATAAAGTGTTATAATTTGTGTTAATAATTATTAAGAGATAAATAATCCTAAAAATGAGTTTCAAGGGCTAATTTTTGAAGGCTTAAAACCTAGTAAAATGGCATAAGCCTAGTAGCATGATGTGTTGAGTCATATGAAACATGTGTGAACAAGGTATAAATCATGTGATAATGATATAAGGTCATATAAAATGATGTTTGACTGTTTAATATAGTTCAAGTGGTTTCAATGCATGATCATAGCCTATGTATGACTGGTAGTATAAGGCCTAATTTTCAAAGTGACTTATAATGGCCTAATGAGTAGTTAAGATAATTTTAAAATGTGGAATAAATATTGAAATAATTTAAATAGTTTTTATATGTAATTTATAATTTTTTTGATAAATTTTTAAGTCAATACCTAAAAGAGAAAGCATGAAAACCTGTGATAAGGTTTCTTATGTGCTCATAATGGGGTGTTGCAAACCTGAGAAGAAATTTTTATATGCTCATTGGCATGTGAAACTTTTTCATGAGATAATAAAAACTTCATGGAAGTTTTTTAATTTCCATATATTGATTTTAATTTCATTTATTTTGGATATGAAGGGCAATCCTTTATGAACAATTGCTAAGAAGTAAAACCAGTCAAAATGCTCTCAAAACCCTTATAATGACCTAATAATAAATATCTAATTGTTTATGGATAAAAATTTTATTATTAACCTAATTTTATGTTTAAAAAAATGTAAAGGACTCTTAAATGTTTCCTCAATTGGTTTTGGTTTGTCTTGATAGTGAGTAGAAGCTATAGGAAAACCCTTATTTTAAAGGTTTTTGATGCTAAATGTAGGGTTGACTATGTCAAATCATAATAATGAATGGAGGAATATGTTTAAGACTTATATTTTATTCCCCAATTTTTTTTTTTCAGGTTTGAGAACAAAATTTTTCTAAACTAGTCATGAAATTTAGCCTATCTCTAAACATGCCTAATAAGCAAAATAATGAGAAAACTAGGCAAGAATGAGAATGAGATTATGGATTAGTTACAAAGGAATATGTATGGATAATAAATCATTGGTAAATTATTAAATACTTATTAATCAAATCTCCTTGGGGTATAAGTGTTTACTATGCCTATACTCAAGTAAAAAGTTGTCATCAAACTAGTTTGTCTAACATAGTGAAGACTATGTAGAGTGAAGTAGTGAGATTGGTCTGTAAGGCCAATATTGATATATGAACATGTAATATATATTTGTTTATATGATAAAGTTTCAAAAAATACATTTTAATATCACATAATTATTCCTACAGGTGTTCTATGACTTGATTTTCTTGATTGTGTTTTTGGTTCGACAAGCAACTTTCTATGTGTGTGTGAAAAAGATGTTCCTAGGTCATTTTACACTAATTTTAAGGATATAAATATATTTAAGGTGTTATAAATATATAATAATATATTTTTGATTTTTTATTCTTTTTAATTCCCTTTTCAAGTTTGAAGAGTCAAAAATATTTAACTATTTGTTGGCAGTGTTTGATGGTTCTGAGTAAGCCATCTATAGGAGTATTCTTGAGGCATTTTGGCCTATGTTTTGGATAAAAAATAATTTTTGTAAGTTTTTTAATTAATTATTATCCTTATAATATTATTTTATGTGTGTTTTATGTGTAAAAATTGTGTATTTGATTCAATTTTGCAAGATAGACTTTCTAGAGTGAGAAGGCCTAAAAGCAAGGAGACCTAATTGGATGGTTCAAGGTGTGAAATGAAGAAAATGGTGTTGAGGACCCAAGGAGAAATTATGATATGTATATTATATTCATTAATGAATTTTTCATCTAATGGTTAAAATAATAAGTGTTCCTAAGGGTCAGATTGGTAACGTGTGGTTAAGACAGACCTAATTGAATTAGGTCTCCATTAGGCCTTATGGTGGATTTGGTCCTTATGGACTATGATCAACTTATGAAATGTTTTTTTCAATTTTTCAATTTTTTTATTGATATATTTTACTCATAATACAACTTTTTCAAGATTCTTGGCTGAGCAAGATGAGTATGAGAAAGAATCAAGTATAAAGTCAAGGCTTAATAAGCCTATTTTGACTAGTTAGAATATTGAGCTATTGAGAAAAGGAAATAGAGTTTTTTGAGAATATATTAAGGGTTTTAATATCATAATATATCTGATATAAAAATTTAATTAGTATATAACTTTGTTTCTACATGTGTTGAGCAAGTTCATTTGACTTTATTCTACTAAGGAAAGGGCTAATTAAGCAAGAAGGCCCAATAGGTTATTTGAGTGAGAAAGAAGTGTGAGAAGAGAAAAAAAGGAGGTCATATTTAGTTGATAAATAAATATGTGTCTAATAGTGATAATAGATACATGGTAGATAAGTTGGTGCTTGTCTTCCTACGGGGTTATATCCTCCTTACATGTTGAAGCTTGATAAATACACTAGTTGAGTTGGTGCTTAACTAAGTGAGAGGTTGGTACTCCTTCTGGGGTTGGTGCCTAACTAAAATTTTGATTAATTAATTATAGGATATTATTCCAAGTTTTTAATCAATGTTTTTTCTTCTCTTATATGGTTTCTCACATATATCTCATGTCCTTATATTGTTTGCTTTCATAGATGCTTGTGTATGCCTTAATTGATGCATGTAAGTGATTGAATGGTTCATGAATCTTAAGTGAAATTAGAGGAATGTTTTTATACAACTAATTCACCCCCCCCTCTTATTATCTATACTTCCAAAAAAAATAGTTATATCAATTCCTTTGAATAAGGTCTTACAACCTAAATAAGATTCTAAACAAGCTAAGATGGCTAGTCAAGCAAAAGGTGGTTTTTATACAAGCAAAGATCCATTGTTCAATGGATCCAATTATGCCTTTTGGAGTTTTATGATGAGTAAATATTAATTTATCAAGGTCATGATGTTTATAAATTAGTCTTTGATGGGTATATTTCACCCCCTATTCTGCCTACAGATGTAACATGAAAGAAGGCTAGTGATAATAACTCAAAATCAATTAATGGTATTATGTGTGGCCTATCAGATGTAGAACTTATGAATCTAATTCACTATATATATATATATATATATATATATATATACTAAATAAATGTGGGATAATTTGAAAACTATTCATTAGGAATAATCTAAGGTCAAATTGGATAAGTTTCAAACCCATAGAAGATAATTTAAAAGTCCAAAGATGAGACCATTGTAGCCTACTTGTTGAGGGTTGATGGAGTGGTTAACATCATAAGAGGTCTAAGAAGAATTAAAAGAGATTACTATTATTCAAAAGGTTTTAATATCTTTAACTCCAAAATTTTATTCTAAGTTATGTGTAGTTGAATAAATTCAAGATCTAAACAAGCTATAAATGGATGGAATCCATGGAACCGTAATAGCCTATGAGATGAGGATAAGTGAAGGAAGACCTATGAAGAAGGAAGTTGTGTTCAAAGTGGAAAATAATCCAAAAGATAGGAATTCACAAGGTAAGAAAATATAATTATTAATCTAATATTGATGATGAGTTTATATCCATGTTTGCAATAAAGTTAAAGATAGGTTCAGGTAAATACAAGGGCAAGTTACCTTTTAAATGCTTCAATTATGGAGAGGTTAGACACTTTGACAAAAACTTTCCTCACAAGAATAAGATAAAGGATGATGTATATCATGATGAAGATCATGATGATAATAAAAGGTCTTATAAATTTTATAAGAGCAATAAAATTAAGACATGATAACAAGAAAAATTTCTTCAAAAATAAAAAGAGTCTTTACACCAAGGAAGATTGTAGCTCATCTTGTGAGAGTGAGAGAAGTGATTCAGAGAGTGACCATAAAGGGGATGATCCTGATGTTAATGAGGTTATATTAAAGGTTGAAGAAGAAAGTTTCTAAAATCTATAAGAATCCATATGGATTGTAGGTTTTATTGGTGATTCAGATGAAGGAGATGAGGTAGATTTTGAGGCTGAGTTGATAAATACTCTATAAGAGTTGAATAAGGTGATGATATCCTTTATCAAATATTATGAGGATCAAATCAAATTATTTAAATATATACTAAGAAACACTTCTAAGGAATAAGAGGAAATAGTCAAACAAGTATAAAGTAAACTTGAAATTGTTACTACAGGCCTAGAGGCCAAAGAAGAAGAATGTGAAAGGTATGTAGCTGAAGTGAACTCCTTGAGATCTGAATTGAAATAAGCATCAAATAAGGCCAAGTCCTTTGTGAGGTTTGAAAAGAGTACCAATGATCTAGACAACATTCTAAGTATTCAAAATAATTATAATGATAAGATATGCCTTAACTTCATTAGAGATCAAGAAAAGGACACTAATGTGATCAAAAGGGTCAAAGATCAACCAAAGAATGAGGGTGATGATAGAATAAAGGTCAATACTATCAGGAAATATAATAACATAAGGTATGTTAATCCTTTTAATGGCTATTATTATTCATGTAAACAATTTGGTCATAGAGAAAAGCATTGAATAAGGACCTTCAAGAATGAATTTGCATGGAACTATGAGGAAAACCATCAGCCAAGACATATGGGTCATGGTATGTTTTCATCTAGATGGATAAAGTGTTTCAATTTTCATAAAGTTGGTCATATTGAAAATTACTATAAGTATGAATTCTCAAGACAAGACAAGAAATTTGAGGCTTCTATAATATAAGAAAGGGGACAAAAAAGTAAGTGGAACCCCAAGGTAGCTAAGGTTGATAACTAGTCTGTAAGTCTAAGTGAACTACTTTCCATGGTAGAGCAAAATCAAGATGAAAAGGAATGACAATATTTTTCTCTATCAACCTAGATTGTTAATGAAGGAGTCAAGACCAATAAATAAAGCCAAAATGTTGTTTAAATAAAGAATAAGGAGGTCAATATAGAAGGACAAATTAATCATAATAGGATCATGAAGGGAGTTCAATCCTGTAAATACATGGATATCTGGGAATCTCTTAAACTCATGTTTTTCTAGTTCTCTAGAGTAGAGGTGACTCCATTAGGCTTCATGGAGGCACTCAACTAGAAAGCAAGAAACATGAAGGATGCTCAGTCATAGGGGGAAGTTTTTGGCCTTATGAGACCTTTAGAGTCAAGTTTTAGTAAAAAATGTCTATTATAGGTGTGATCACAAGAGACAAGTCACAAAAAAATTATATGATGACTTGATCAAACCAAGACACAATTTTGAAAATGCCTTGAATTTAATGGAGACAAAGGGAGCCAATCATGTCTCATGAGAAGGCATTTGGCCCTGATATATGATAAAGCTATAATAAGAAGGATTGATGAGTTTGTTTGAGAAAAAAGGTATGTTGCTCTAGGTCTAAAGATCAAATAGATAACAAGAATATGAACTTTTGTCATTAATGTCAAAGGGGGAGACAAGTTCCTATTTTAAGATCAAGTATTGAAGATCTAGCTTGAAGGAAAGAAAATGATATGCCATGATTAAGAGTGTTTTCCATCAATTAAAAATGGGTTTATTGTTAAGGTATGTTCCTAGTGTTGGTATTAAGGCATTATTGTTGTCATTGATGTCAAAGTCAAGTTAAATATCCTTCATATCAAAATTCAAAGTTGATGTCATGTTTGCTGAAGTGGTGTGTTAAAAAAAAGTTTTATTTCTTTATTGAGATAAAATTTGAAGGCAACCTGGTATTATTTATGAGGTTTGATGACATATCAAGATCATAATCAAGACACAAGGGAATCATCTTGATTGATTTCTAATTACTAAGGAGCATACAAGGTAAGCACATGGATTAACAAGTCCTTGTATTCTATATGAGTTCTTGATACAATGTTGTGATGTTATAGAGCTCATAAATTTTTTTGATAATAGCCTTATTTCAAATAATCATGTTTGAATAATGATATCATTTTAGAGCCAACTTATTTGTGAACTCTGAGTACTAGGTATCTTGAGTAGCTTCATCTAGTTCTAAGAAAATGTGTATGCATAGTAAATCCTTGTTATTTTGGTCAAGTAAAATAATAATAAAGTGTTCTAAGTTGTTTTAACAATGAGTAAGAGATTAAAAAAATCCTATATATGAGTTTCAAGGGCTAATGTTTGAAGGCCTAAGACCTAGTGAAATCGCATAGGCCTAGTAGCATGATGTGTTGAGTCATATGAGACCTATGTGAGAAAGGTAGGCAGAATTTTATGATGATATTAGGTCATATAAAATGATTTTGGAGGGTTTAAATTTGTTCAAGTGGTTTCAAGGTATGATCAAAGACTAAGTATGACTGGCAGTATAAGGCCTAGTGTTCAATGTGAAATCTAATGGCCTAATGATGGGTCAATATCATTTAAAAAGGTGGAACATCTCTTTAAATAATTTAAAAAAATTTGAGAGGTAATTTTAAGTGTGTGGAAAAAAAATTTAGTCAACACATGAAGGAAAAATCATGAAAACCTGTGATGAGATTTTTTGTGTACATATAATGGGGTGTTGTAGACTTGAGAAGAGATTTCTTGTACTCATTGGCATATAAAAAAAATTGTATGAGATCATGATAAATTCATGGAAGTTTTATAATTTTATTATCTTTATTTTTATATCATTGTTTTTGGTGATGAAGGGAAATCCTTTGTGAATGATTACTAAGAAGTAAAACTAGTCAAAACCCTCTCAAAACCCTTATAATGACCTGATAAGAAATATCTAATTAGTTATTGATAATAATGGTCCTGTTAACCTAGTTTTATGTTTTGAACATGTCAATTTATCTTAAATATTTCCTCATGTTGTTTTATTTACTTATTAGTGAGTAAAAGCTATAGGAAAACCCTTATTTTCAGGGTTTTTGATGTTATAGGTAGGGTTGACCAGGTCAAAGCATAAAAATAAATAGAGGATGAAGTGTAAGAATTATAGTTTATTCACATGAAATTTCATGGTATTTTTTAGAACAAAAATGTGTTAAACTAGTCATGTAAATTAGCCTATCGCTAAATAGGCCTAATTAGCAAAGTAATGAAAAAGCTAGGCAAGAATGAGAATGAGATTACTGATTGGTTGCAAAGGAATAGAGATGGATAATAATGCATGGGAAAAAAATTCAATACATATCCATCCTATCCCCTTGGTTTATAAGTGTTGATTATGCCTATACCCAAGAAAAAATTTGTCATCAAACTAGTCTGTCTAACATAGTGAAGACTATGTAGAGTGAAGTAGTGAGATTGGTCTATAAGACCAATATTGATATATGAACATAAAATGTATATTTTAATATATGATATAAGGATTTTAAATCTTAAAAAAAATCCATTTGAATATAATAAAAATTATTCCCATAGGTTCTCTATGACTTGATTTTATTGATTGTGTTTTTGGTCTTACAGGTAACATTTTATGTGTGTGTGAAAAGGATGTTCCCAAGTCATTATTCACTTATTTGAAGGATCCAAAGATATTAAATGTGTTATAAATATATAATATGATAATTTTAATGTGTTTTTATTCATTTTAAGTCTATTTTCAAGTTTGGAGAGTCAAATGGTTTTGACTATTTATTGATAGTGTTTTGTGGTTCTGAGTAAGCCATGTACAAGAGTGTTCTTGAGGCCTTTTTGCATGTGTGGTGGATACAAAAGAGTTTTTGTAAGTTTTTTAAGTCATTATTATCATATTAATATTATTTTATGTGTGTTTAGTATAAAAAATATGTATTTGGTTTAAGTTTTCAAGATAGACTTTCTGGCAATGAGAAGGCCTAAAGGCAAGGATACCTAATTGGATGGTGTGAAATGAATCAAATGATGTTGGAGAATAAAGGAGAGATTATTATAGTTTTATAAAATTAATTTAATAATTTTTTGATCTATTTTTTAAGATAATAAGTGTTCTTATGGGTCAGAGTGGTAACATGTGGATAAGACAGACCTAATTACATTAGGTCTCCTTTAGGCCTAATGGTGGATTTGGTAATTATGGACTATGATCAACTTATTTAATGTTTTTTTAAATTTTTAAACATTTTTATTGATATATTTTAATCATAATACAATTTTTTTGAGATTCTTGGCTTTCCAATATGAGTATGAGGAAGAATCAAGTATAAAGTCAAGGCCTAATAAGCATATTTTGACTAGTTATAAGATTGAGCTATTGAGCAAAGGAAATAGATTTTTGGAGAATAGATTAAGGTATTTAATATCATAATATATCTGAGCTTAAAATTACATTAGTATCTAACTATGTTTCTATAGGTTTTTATTAAGGTCATTTGACCTAATTTTACTAAGGAAAGGGCTAATCGAGCGAGAAGGACTATTAGGCTGCTTGAGTGAGAAATAAGTGTGAGAAGATAAAATAAAGGAGGTAATATTTATTTTATAAGTAAAAATGTTTCTAAGGGTGATCATAGATACAATTTATTTGAGTTGGTGTTTGGCTACCTAGGGGGGTTAGATCCTCCTTATAGGTTGAAGCTTGATAAATACACTAATTGAGTTGGTGCTTAACTAAGTGACGCATTGGTGCTCCTTGTTAAGTTGGTTCCCCACTAAAATTTTGACTCATTAATTATATGATAGTATTAAAAAAAATTATCAATGGTTTTTATTCCCCTATAGGTTTTCCCACACATATATCATGTCCTTATATTGTTTGCTTTCATAGATGCTTGTGTATGCCTTAATTGATGCATGTAAGTGATTGAATGGCTCATGAATCTTAAGTTAAATTAGAGGAATGTTTTTATACAATTGATTCACCCTCCTCTTAGTATATTTACTTCCAACATATAGGTCTATGACTATCCTAGGGATAGGTTAATTCAAGTGACACTCTTAGCATCTAATTACCATCTTTAGGTGATTACAACTAGTATGGATGCTTCTTGGTGTTTAAACTATTTTATTGATAAAAGGGATGCTTCCTTAAATTGGTATAGATAGATGAAGAAGCTAATATAATATTTTATCAGTCATGAGAGTGAGGCACTATAGATTTTTGGAGACATGAGAGTCATAATGGTAATCACCCAGGCTTCAGAGCTTGTCAATAGATTTGACTATTGACAAATTAAGGTAAGAAGTTGAAGGGAATATTTATAAAACAAATGAGGAAGTATTTTAGTTGGTTAGTTTTTAAAAGGATAGAGTAAAATGAGTAGATGCTCTAAAATCCTAATTTAAGAGATTAGAGGCAAAATAAGAAAGGTTGATTACTGATGATATCTTAATATTAAAGCCTTAATTACTCAATTTTGAAATAATAGATAAATATTTTTATTAAAATTATTCACTAGGTGTAGAGCTAAAATCCAAGGAAATAAATTTTGGGTCGATCACATGCACACAACTGGTTATCAGTTCCCCACAACTTTGCAAAGTTCTTAGTCCTTGCCTTAGTTTCAACTACAATTACTCCATCAACTCATCCAATTAATGATTCCATATCATCACTTTGATCTAATAATGATTATGCATTTTCATGTTATCACCAAGGTGGGACTTTATTTCCAAATCTATCATTATACATGCATATTTTATTTTTAACAAAAAAGTCTATTTTGGGCATTATCATTATGCATGCATCTCTGCATGATTTTGAATGAAAGGTTATATTTTTGAACTTGTAATTTTAGGCTAAGCTTTAATATATGGCATATTTCCCATCCCAAGATTATAAATAAATGTAACCTCTTAGTCTCAAAGGGAGGATAATTTTGGTTATTCAGGATAATAGGAAATTCAAAAGAGTTTTGCTTGACTTTATCTTTATGTGAAAATATTGATTCTTATCCAATTATTTAAAATATTTGAGATGTTATATAATTTTTTAATATTAGTGATTTGATTGTGTATGAGTTATCTATTTTAATTACATTCATTATTTTTAGTTGTAGCTAATTTTTATATCTTTGGCATGCTGATCATAATTCCTCTTTAAAATGTGTAATAACAATCTATAAATTAAACAACCTTTTATTTTGTATGTTTGAGTATATTGATTCTTCAATATATTTGATTGATAGTGTGATAAAATATCTTACAATAAGTATTGTTTTAAATTCCATGTCCTATCTTAGTTCAGGTGCTAATCTTGAAAGAATTTATCATTGGTTGTTCATAGGCTCTCTTTTCTACCTTACCCTTGCCTCCTTTTAAAGTTCATTTTAAAATTATACCTACATTAGTTATAATAATAATCCTTCTACCCAATATAAGTAGATCTAGGTTCACCCATAGTTAGTTCACCCATGGTAAACAATTTGTGTCACTCACCATTATTCCACCAATAGGTTGTTATAAATTGAATACCATACAACTTGTGACTTGGAGTGAGTCTGTTAATCAATCTTAAAATTTTAGAGGCTACTTCATATGAATTTATGGGTTGTTATATCTATATCAACCATAGAGTAAAGAATCATATAATGATATCATGTATATGTAGATGTATCAATGAATCTCATAGTGTCCAGACATAATAAGCCCTAAGATGAATGATATGGATCATGGAAACATCTATAAGTAACAATAACAATATCAATAAATAATCAAGAAAATATATAAGATCACTTAATGTCACACAAAAAGGGTTCTAAAGATATTTAAAAAATGGGCATGTTCAAATGTCACATACTCAAAATGGAGGATAAATTTAAATGTCCGCACACCAAAGAAATAATCAACATGTAGGGAACTAGGGCCAACAAATAAGGAACATGTTTAAAAATTACACAATCAAGGTAAAGTTTAAAACAATAAGTATACTCAAGTAAAACAAATGATAGTATGAATAAGTAAAATGTAATAAACTAGAATAAGCATATCACACTAGCTTTTGCATACATGTGTTAGTAAAATGTCATGTAGCATAGCATATATAGCACACAGTATGAGATTTAAGAATGAATATAGGCATGTATAATATTTAATATATAAGCTCAATATGATAATGTAAAGTGATCATAGAATAATAAAATCTATATCCATCTTGATCAATAGAAGCAAGATGTATCTAACATAGTGTGTCATGTGGGAATAGGAAAGGCCCAACATATACATATGCATGTATCATAGATCTAGTGTATGCATGTATCACACTCAATTACCTATGAAACTTATATGTGTATAGAAATGATATTATATATACTAACATAAATAGATCATCATATGCAGAATATAGTAAACATGTGAATGCTAAAGATGTTTTTATTTTTGATTTATTTTAATGTTTTTGTATTTTCTTTAATTTTTTAATTTTAATTTTAATTTTATTTAATATAATATGAATAACAAAGGTAATATGGACAAGGTAAAAGTGTTACTATAATAAAAATATGTCATCAAAGGGATGTCTCAATGAGGGCCATATATCATGTGTGTCATATTCATAAGCCACATAATTGGTATCATTAGAATCATACCAATCTTATGTATTTTTAGTATAATTATCTCCAATGTAATCATGACCATAGGAGAGAGATATATTATTAAGTTTTTATTCAATTTGTGCTATACCATTTTGAGCATCTATGGATGAAAAACCAATTGCACCATATATTGATGTTTCCTTCTTGAAATTTTGGTTTTCTTGAGTATGTCCATCATTCCTAAAATGTTACATCTCACTATGGATTAGAAAAGAGTCAGATATCTTTGCTTGAATACTAGGAAAAGATGTACTTTGTGTTTTGAATTCTTGATATTATTGTAACATTTATTGTTATTTCTTTGATTTTTGAATTTTTTCTTGTTTTAATTGTTCCCTTTGAAACTTTTATTGCTATAATTTTTTCATTCTCAACTATTTTTTCTTTGAATTATCTTTTTGTGCTTGTGTTTTATGGAATGCACTCATAAGGTGAGTGGGTTGCATTATTGATGTATCAATGATAAGATCACCAATATAAATTATCTTTTGTATTTTTTTATTCAAGGTAAAACAACACTCTATATGATGCCCATGCATTATATGATATGCACAATAGTATTTTGATCTCCTTAAAGGATATAGTGGAGGTAATTTGATCACTTTTTTTTTGAATAATTTATCTTATAATCTCACTTAAAATCTTATTAGAATTTTATTAATTTTTTGAAACACTAATTATAGATGAATTCTATTTTAACTTCTTATTTTGATATGAAACCTTGTTGGGCACAACATTGCAAGGTGAAGTGAAAACACATGATTAACATTATTATATTTTTTATTTTTTATATATGTAATTTGGTTTTATAATGATGTGATATTTCAAATGAAATGATTATGCAACTCTTATATGATCCTTACCATAGTGATGATTTGATCTTTAAGGGATTCACAAGCATATACACTAGGTACTTCAGATTGGATATTAATACACACACCATCTATGCGAGATGTGGGAGGTGGAGGAGTTTGAGGAAGGATATGTTGGTTGACTTATTTTGGCACTAAAGGATAGGCCATAGGGCCCCCTTTAAGTAGTGATAGAATGGACCTTTTTAGAGGGAAAATATCTATTAACCTATTGGGGGTTAGGAGGAGGCCATATAGAATCTTGAAATTTTGATTGCTCTTGTTCCCATGTTGTATTTGGTTTGAAAAAAAATTATATTGATGAATTTTGTGTATATATTCATAAATTTAATATGTCATAGTCATTGTTTATATATATATATATATATGACCAATGATGATTAAAATAAAGAGAACAAAGGATTGGGAAAGATATATATATATATATATATATATTTCTTTCCCAATCCTTTGTTCTCTTTATTTTAATCATCATTGGTCATATATATATATATATATATATATATATATATATATATATAAAGAGAACAAAGGATTGGGAAAGAAGGAGAAAAAACATCACCTATACTATGCCAAAAAAATAGATTTCAAAAATAAATGCAATAATATGAAATATTAGAAGCTTTAAAACCCTCAAGGAAGCTATGGTTTCTTAAGAAGACTCAGAGTTAAGGTTCACCAAATTTTTTCTTAGTTTTGGAATTAAGGGTAAAGAGAATAAAATAATCAATTAAAAATAATACTATTCTATAAGTGGGACAATTAAATAATTTATATTCATAATATATTTTGATATAGTGTTGAATTACATAAATATGCTAAATATAAAAAATGCAATGAAAAATAATAATTTGATTGATTAATATTGAATAAGTAATAAAACTTAGATTATCAAACTATGAAAAATCTTATTTGAAAAGTGGAGATATAGAAACATTCATAATGATCCTTAGTTTTGATTTGTTAGATTCTAGAAATTGGCTCTCTATTAGCTTAAACACTATTGTCAAAATAGGGACACTAGGGTTGATGCTTTTGTCTTAAAACTGACACTTGTATCTGAAGTAAGCTACACATCATTTTCTATTAATTACAACTACACCTATTAGGGTTTTGTATTACCTTGTAGATATTTTGTTCAGATTGTGCACACATGTTCTAGATATCAGTATGTAGCTCAAAAACCTAGGTCCTTCAATTAGGGCATGCCACCTTGTAAAAACAAGGGTTATTGGTCTCTAGTGAAGTCACTTTGACCTCAAAGACCATTATATTAGAGACAACTACTTGCATATCTAATATGTTAAAGATGGCCTCAGACTGATGCAGTTCTCCGTGTTATGTGGCCTTGTGTGGGAATAATTGTGCAATATTCTATATGGTACTTTATGTATTGATCTGGCTTATAAATTCACAAATACTTCTCATGGGATGTTCTTTATATGATTTATATGTGTAATAATTCTGATCTTATGATTGAGATGGAAATAAAGAAGAATATCATAGTTTTACAAGCTTTAGAGGTGATTTTAAATAGATGTGTACTTTATATTGCTTGATGATAATGAATGGTATTTGATTATATTTATACAACACCTTTTGAAATGATCTCACAAGAGGGTTAAAAAAACACTATAATTCAATCCATACAAATCTAGATATTTTTAAATTTGAGTGTTTGTGAGGTATAAACACTAACAATAGAATTGGGCCACTAGCATTGATGTTAGTGTCCTAATCTATATAGTAGTGAACTTAAGAGAATAGGAGGTCTATTAATATTTATAACTAATATTGAAGGATATATTTCATGTTTTAATCATATAGTGGGTTACAGGTGACTTGGGTAATCATAATATTTGGTTTAGAGTATAATATAAACATCTAAGCGTAGTGGTATGGTGAACACAAGCCTTTCAACAATAGGAATATACAAAACTAAAAAACTGAGCCATGAGTGATATTTTTCAAGTGTACATGACTATTTTATTATATAAAATACATATTTAGTGTCTATATGTAGTTAATTATTAAACACATTTACATGTTTCAAGAATAAATTAATAATTTCTATTTTTTTATAGTTATACATTTTTATTTATTTTTTTAAAGTTTTCACTTGCAAAAGTTAAGTGGGAATGTAATTCATCTTAGGGGTTGAAATAAAATAATTTAAAAATATTTTAAGTCTATAAATTCATGTAAAGATTCATATTGTTTATTGGACATGTAGTGGAACCATTTTTAACACATTCTAGCTTCCTCTTATTTTCATTTATTGGACATTTAGTGGAAGATATTTTGAACAATTTTTGGATTTCTCATATTTTCTAACCTATACATATTTACAATCTTTCATTCTTGCATAACAATGAAAATAAAGTACAGGGCAGATATATAGGTCTAAGATTAATCACACTCTTGGTGTTGTAGTAAATGTTAAGCCTTGATGATTAATATTTCTAATATCTATTACTTTTTGGTATAATGTTATTCATTATGACTTATGTAGTGTTAGTGAAATTCCATTTTTATAGGCATTCATCAATAGTTTACTCATGCAAAAATAAGAATTGGAAAATGTGTGAAGTTTTTGGTATCCCATGTGGGACCACATTAGTTTTCATAGTTAATAACTATATATGCAAGCAACAAGTGGGGTTCTAAGTATGAACTATAGAAAATATGAAAACTCTCTCCTATATATCCATTGATTAACCCTACCTTTACCCATAAAATAGATGTTAACATATTTTTAGATCCTTTACACAACAACACTATACTCTTTAATTGAGTGTCATTTAGTTTCAGCGAAGAATATTTTCTAGCTTGCTCTGCTTTACTAAATGTAGTTGGAATGCTTAACAATTTCAAAATTTATTTTTTCATATAATTTTTATAAATCATTTGTAGTAAACAAATGATTAAATTTTTTTTTTTTAAAAAAAAATTATCTTATAGAGATAAAGGAGTTAGTTCTTGAAATGAGAAGAGTTTGTTACTAGTTTTTTTTCTCTATGTTTATGATGTTACTTAATAATATTCTAAATGATAATTAGGTGGCATTTCAACATTATTTAAATTTGTTCTTAATGTTATAACTATGTCAAATGTGAGCCACATTGTGTGTCCAAATGATTTCCTAGCATACATTGGTATATACATTATAGGGGAGAGCTACCCTAGGATGACAACAAGTATAATTGAACATCCTCCAAACTATTTATTTTTATTTCAAGGAAATTCCTCCCATAATTGGGTATTTATATTACATATATTTTGGGGGCTATGAAACTCATCTCATCAATGATAATGTATTCTATATGTGTCATGTTTTTTTGAAATATTACTAGTGTGTGTCCCGCTAAAGGATTCATTTATTTTATATAAATTCATAGAATTAATTTAGATTTTATGCATTGATATTAAATGTTGAGACACCAATTGAATCTAGGATAAGGAGAGGAGATATTCTTGTACCTCGAAGGCCATGTAGTGCATGTTTGATGATGGAAATTAAATATGAATGTCATGTCCATGTTTTGTCATGAATAATGATATTTAGTGTTTAACCTTTTCTCTCTTCCTTAACATGGTTTAAAATAGTTTTAAATGAAACTTCTTATTTACTATATAAACCATTTGTTAAGGGTTGCATCAGATATTCATTTTTTGGAATTTGAGTCCAGATAAACTTCAATTTTATACATATTGATATTATTTCCTATAATATAGTTATAACATTATTATGGTCCCAATTTTATTTTAATAAAGTCATAGAACCCAAACATGTTGTGATCAATTATATGTAGAGTGATCAATGGGTGTATCCCAGACAGTTGTTCCCACTCTTATATCTAAGTTTCCATTTTTGTCACTATCACAGTTGTCTATTTTATAATTGGTTTCAACCTCTATAAAGGTACACTTAATATGCCATGCATGGTACGAAGCTTTTATTTATTACCAATGTCTAATAATTTGTTCTTTACTTACATCGATTTCTATTAAAATGTTATGGAATGGTTTATATAGTAGGAACTCACTGAAATAAAAACCTTCATATGAAGTTGATTTAATATAATAAATAATAGAATAATGTGGGAAAACATGAAAAAATATTTATCCTTCCGTTATTTACACTAGTATAACTTTCTTAGATTATTTAAATACCATGTTCTTGCATCTTCAATAAGTGAAAGTGTTTCAAAAAAACATAGTCACTTCATATATGCATTAATAAAGGAGGGTGTTTGCATCTATTTCATTTATTGAGACACTTGGAAACTTGCTTTTAAAAAAATTATGTAAAAAATGTGCAACTTCATATTCATAAGGTAAACAGTTTCAACATGTGGCATGTTATTTGTGCATTTATGTTATGGTCAATAATATTTTATGTTAGGAAATTTTTGTATGAAAGTACAATAAGGATTTAAATTTCCATATTATTTGATATCCTAGCTAACATGTGGTGATAGTTTTCAAGTTTACACTCTACCTTTGATGCATAATTTTTTATATAATCAAACATGATTTAATGTGAAACAATTAGCTAACAATCAACATTGGCATGTCAAATCATAAACATGCTTGGGTTGTGGATGTTTAACCTATCATCATTTAGAGGTGGCATATATATTTTTTCCCCTCCTTATTAATAAACATTTATTTTTTACTTTATAGTGGCCACTAGGATGTATATCAACATCATAGCATAACACCTTTTCTTCTTGAACACCAATCCTTGCTGCATTTGGTGTGGCATTGAACTTAACTTACTAATTGTTTATAACTATTTATAAGATTAACTAAAAAGATTATCTAACTAGTTAGTAAATATGGATTATCAAGATTTGAGCGGTGGTCCATATTGTTGTTTTCCTCACTTGCTCTTAGGTTCCATGCTATTACTTATTGATCAAAGAATTTTTTTTAATGTGAACTTAAAGATGGTCTTACCAATTTGTGTCCATGTTGGGGGCATTTTCAAGACACAAAAATCATTGTATATGGTCAAAGCCTTGATGTTTCCACTCATACCAATTTAAACAAAATTAAATTATAATTATTATATTTAAGAAAATTGCTTATGTATTTGAATAAATTGGGTATGCTTTGATAAACATTTACCTATACCAGTAGCCTTTGCAATGGAGTTTTATATGTAAAATTTTTCCCAATTTATATAAAATTTATTATACATGAATTAAGAAGTAATGTGTGGATTTGTAACTATGTTTGAAATTTTCTATTGATTTATTCTAATTGGAAGCATTAGACAGTTGTCCAAGACAACTTGGTGAAGGTTTGGCCATTTAGTATTTGTTTCACTTAGTGGGAAGAATAATGTTGGGCATCCTAACTACATTAAAAACTCTTAAGGTTTATTTAGGCACTTTAACCAATATGATATTGTACCTCTAAGAATTTGATTCAAAATAGATGAGCTTATTTGTAGTTTGTTGCTCATGTAAGTCTATCAGATGATGACAAAACTCTTTAAAAAATGGTAAGTTGTCTTCTATATTTTAGTTTATAAATATAGAATATGTTTCTTCGATTCTGTACCACATTATAAGATTTAGTAAAAATAGAGAAAGTGTGGATTCCTTTCAAATCTGTTATCTTCATACCATAACAAGTATAGTGCATATTTATGCATTTCCACTCCTAGGTCAAGATTATTAGAACATAACAATACCCATTGGGAATAAACAATAGAATTTCATAGAAAATAATCCTTACGTGTGGTGTTTTTTCATGGGTGATGAACTATTTTTATGCCAATTAATTACCTCTAGAATTCTATCATTAGTATTTTTAAAGTAGTTTGTAATTTTTGGTACCATGTGCATTGGGAAGAGAGGCTATAAAATATGATGGTTGTTGCTCATGTGGAGAAATAGATGTTTTTGTTTCTTCATCTATTTATAAAATTTTATATACTTCAAGCATGCATTCATTGAAGTAATATTTATAAGGTTGGAGGAGATGTGTGTAGCTTCATATGCTAAAGCTTTGAGTTCATTTTGGTCAATCTAAATATACTTGTAGTAAGCATCATTTGATATCATGTATTGTAATACTAATAAAGCATTCATAAGGTTTATTCTAAAATCCAATTATTCTTAATTTGAATATGTCTAGATCATCCAATCTCCATGAAAGGTACTTTATTATTGAATAAATATATTGTGAATAATTGATAGTATGCTCGTTGTATTTATATTACCTACGTTGTGAATGTGTTACTTTAAAATTTGGAAGAAATCTAGTTATTAACATTTATCTCTTATCTACACTAACATTTATTCAACTTGAGTTAGTGTATACAAGAGATTATATTGCTTTCCTAGGGTCATAAAATTTAAAGTGGAGAACTGATGCCCAACTCTCTTTGCATTGCACCTAAAACAATTTTGATTTCCATGAATATTTTTCATTTGTATTTCTAGAAATAATTCATTGCATATAAAGCATTCTTGTATTGATGAAAGGTGATCTACTCTTTCATTAAATCTTCTATGTGATTCATCAATACAAGGATGGTGTGGTTATACATTATTGTAATGTTTTTTCTTGTTTTTTTAATAACATCTTTATGTGTGTGGTAATTAAAATCATGTCATTCATTTTTATGTTAATTTTTTTTCTTATTTGACATTTATGTCTACATTTATTATAAATAAAATAATTATAAATGAACTATATACATTTATATTATGTAGTTATTTTTAGAAACAACATATTATATAAGTATATAAAAACAATTTAACAATTGTTAAAATTATGTTTAAAGAAAATATATAAAATATTGATTTATTAAATAAAATAAAATAAAAAATTATGATGGAATTTTGATTAAACTATATAAATTGAATTTCCTATATATTCTACAATTGGTAGCCCATCACCCTCCCAAATGTTTCCTACAACATCATAGCCAAGGCTCTGACAATCTGGTTGCATAATTTGTTGCCTCTCATCATGCACCTTGAATAAAAAGAGTTCATCAGAAGCTGATATATTTTGGGTAACATTATAGAAATATGGGAAGGGATGGACTGGGCCAGAAGGTCTAAACAATAATCTATGTTTATTAAAATTGACTTTGAAAAAGGTTATGACTATATTGAATGGTCGTTCATTCTGGCCATGCTTAGAGCCCTAAGCCTTAGGCCCAACTTCATCTAAACCATCCAAATGATTTTTACAGATGCCTCAGTCATCCTCTCCATTAATGGATTCACCTCTAAGTAATGTGGTTTGTTTTACTCTATTCATCAAGGGTGGCCTCTAGCTCCCACCCTGTATGTGCTTACATCTGAGGGTTTTAGATATAGTCTTAGCAATGCCTAATCTATGGGCCTTGTTAATGGAATTTATCTCCCTCCAGATGTTATGAATTTACACAAAGATATGCAATTGATTAATGGTCACTTTTTGGATGATTCTTTCCTTACTCTCATTAAGGATGAGGCCAATGTATACAATGCCTTGAAGTGTCTCAACACCTTCTGTTTGGCCTCTAGCTCTAGCATCCAATGGAAAAAAATTCATTTCTACAGACAATCATACCTCCCTCCACTAGTGTGGGCTACTAAATATAGTTGGAAGTGGATCCAACATGATGAAATCTTCAAATTTCTAGGCATCCCCTTTGATTCTGGTGCCTCACCACCCTTGTTATGCCAATATTTTGTAGACAGAGTTGTTAAGAAGTTGGAATAATGGGTGACCAAGTCTTTTTCGTTAGTAATAAAATTTCAAATATACTTGAAAATACTTGTGACCACCCATGTGTACTATTATTCATGTTGGGTGTCTTCTAAGAAATCTTACCAGAAGATGGAGAAATTACTTAGGGACTTCCTTTGGGCCAATTCTCTTCATGGTAAAGGATTCCATAGGGTGGCTTGGGAATATTTATACCTCACGTGGGATACTAGAGGGATGGGGCTCATTGACATAGCTTGAAAAGGATCTTCCTTATGTGTCAAATGGATTGTGTGGTTCATTGAGGGAAAATAATCTTGGAAGGTGTTGTTCTAACACTACATCTCCTCAATCTTGTCTAAGGGCAAGAAATCCTAAAAAGGGCTCAACTTCTCTAACTTGATAATCATTAAATCTCCTGTTTAAATCATACGGTCCTTTGTGGCTAAAATCATCTGGAAGGCATAGGAAAATATCAAGCCATGGCTTCTATGGAATGGCTGAAGGTTCTAATATGGGCTATTTGTAAACATCCACTCATTCTGGTGGTCACCTATAATTAATTTCAATGAATTTCCCCTAATAGAGGTCCCTTATATCAATGCTCTCAAGTTATTTTGTAGGGGTATTCATATTATCTAGGATAATTAATGTAGGTGATCTCACTCTTGGCTATTCTAAGAAGAGGTGAAAACCAAATTTTAGTTAGCCAATTCTGATTAAAAATCCTACTAGGAGATACTTAATGTCATGCCACCCACCATGCTCCACAAATTTTTTGTACATTCCACTCATCCTTGGTGGAAGGAATGAAAGTGGTATGTGGAAATTCCCTTATATAATTACACCCCTTAGCTTGGCTATGGATGGCTCACCTCCAATTTTCCCATGGTGGACAAGCTCAATTCCCATTGATGACTACATTCTTCTATTTATAAGTGGAATTTTAACTTTAGCATTATCTAGGGGGCTTGCGTGGAGCCCAAACTAGCTCATTTTTCTTGGTGTATACTATACCAAGGCTTACTTATTGACGTAAGGGTCATCTATTTAGGATTTCCCCTTCCCACTTGCCCTTTTTATGCCCATATTGAGATGCTTCCTCATATTTTTTGGTACTATTCCAAAGCTCAAAGGGTTTGGATGTGGATCCATGATCTCTTCAAGCCTTTCCAACCCAAATTTTTTCATTGGTAGCACATCTTCCTTGGAGATAAACCCACATTGCCTCTTAAGTACATCCAAGTATAGCATACTTTTAGCATGGATATTCTCTTCTAGCTTTGGAAAGAAAGAAATAATGTTATATTTAATAATGCTTCTTCATATTTTAATGTTTCTACTTTGAAAAAGTCCTCTATCATCTCAAATTTTATTTTACAAATTCAATTTCAAGTCAAAAAAGTTGCTATAGAGCTTGGGCACCTTCAAGATCTCCTCTCTTATTGGGGAGATGTTCCTTGTGCAATGGATTGGGTTTCACCATCTCTACCTAGGGACCCCAGACTGGAGAATAGAATTATTTTACCACCTCATGGTGGGCATAGTCACATCAATTCTTAACATTGATCTCATAGAAGTACTCCATACCAATGCATGACCCCTCCTAGGTAAGCAACAAGGGTGGCAGTCTCCACCTCCTTCCCCTACTAGGCAAGATGGTTGGGATGCTCCTCCTCCTCCTCTACACCCAGATACTTGTGGGGCACCACTTGAAGGTCAATAAAACATATTGGACAAGTTTCCCAGGGTCTCTCTAGCCATTTCACCCACTCGTACATAGGAAGAAGAATATGATAAGGACACTACTCAAGCTATTGGTTGGGAGCTATTCTAGATGGCAATGACTTACCAAGATTAGGTTAGGGTCTTGATGATATGGATATTCCACCTTATGGCCTTACTCTTGTTGCTTAAAATTATTTTTATTATGACATTATGACTTGTTCCTAGATGAATCCTAGTTGTTTATGGCACTTTTGTTTTTGGTTCCTCAACTTTGCCTAGTGTGACTATGTGGCATGCTCTTATATCACCTATATTTTTATACATAGGTGACAGGGATGTAAACGTAAAGTTGACTCTCCAAATATTGTTGGTTTATAAAAAATGATGGAAGCTCCTAAAAAAAGAAATTAAATTCATCCAGCCACTTTAATCCCATATGTCCATCATGCAACCACATGCCCTCTTCCAATCAAATGTAAGTATTAAGAAACATGCTAATTTATGAAGGGGTTTCTCACAATGAAATACCTCCTACGTAATTCATATAAATTAGTAGTTATTTCAAGGGTGAAATTTACATTCGAAAGATGTAATTTTTTGTTTTGGTAAAGTGGGGTTTGTAATGAGAAAATGTGTAAATTGATATTTTCACCTATCTAAAAACTTATAAGCATTAAATCCTAAATCTTGTTTGATATTTTGTGTATGAAGAGTTGAACATTAATAGTCTTATATTTATGTTCAAAGTGATGGTGGAAAATGAAGTTTGTGTTCTTTCATATGAAGTGATAATGGGTTTTCTAGGGAGGAGACGTGCCATTTCATTGTGAACATTAATGATGGTGAAGTGGTCTAGAAAGACAAGACTATAAAAGACATGCAAGTGGTGAAATATTTCAAATCAAGTTGGGAAATAATGGTGAGGGAAAATGATATGGCATCTCAGAGGATATCGTACACCATATGACCCATATCATAAACTAGACACGAATTTAGGGCAGCTATTGAATTCACATGAATTACAAAGGGGTCAGTGACTTGTAGCATGACAACTTTTTTGATTGGCCATTTTATATTTTAAAGAGTGGACAAAGGTTTTATAAGAACTGATTTAATTGCAATTGGACTCCATTTTTGATATGCAACTTAAATCAATGTTGTAATGTTATTAACATGGTGATAAAATATTGAGATTTCAAAATATATCCACTAATTTCCATTCATCCATACCACCAATATATTGGGTTGTGGATGTTTAACTTGTCATCATTTAGATATGGCATATATGTTTTTTCCCTCCTCATTAATAAACATTTTTTTCTTACTTTATAGTGGCCACTCAGATTTATATAAAAAATCGTAGCATAACACTTTCTATTATTGAGCACCAATACTCATTGTATTTGGTGTGGTGTTGAAATTAACTTAATAACTATTTATAACCATTTATAAGATTAACTAAAAATATTATCTAACTACTTAGTAAATATTTGTATCAAGATTCGATCGATGGGTCATGTTGTTGTTTTCCTAGCTCTTAAGTTCCATGTTATTACTTATTGATCAAAGAATTTTTTTAATATGAACTTCAAGATGGTCCTACCAATTTGTGTCCATGTTGGGGGAATTCTCAAGCAAAAAAGATCCCTGTATATGGGCAAAGCCTCAATGTTTCCACTCAGTTATTTAAAAAAAATTAAATTATAATTATTATATTTAAGAAAATTGCTTATGTATTCGAATAAATTAGGTATGCTTTTCTAAATATTTACCTAACTTTTTTCTCGATTTATATAAAATCTCTTATATATGAATGAAGATATAAGGTGTGGATTTGTAATTATGTTTGGAATTCTCTATTGATTTATTATAATTGGAAGCATTAGACGGTTATCCAAAATAACTTGGTGAAGGTTTGGCCATTTAGTATTTGTTTCACTAAGTGTTAAGAATAATGTTGGGTATCCTAACTGCACGAACATTTCTTAAGGTTTATTTATGCACTTTGACCAATATGATATTGCACCTCTAAGATTTGAGGCAAAATAGATGAGTTTATTTGCATTTTGTTGCTCATGTAAGACTATCAGATGATGATGAAATTCTTTAAAAAATGGTAAGTTGTCTTCTATTTTTTAGTTTATAAATACAGAAGATGTTTCTTGGATTCTATACCACATTATAAGATTTAATAAAAATAGAGAAAGTGTGGATTCCTTTCAAATCTGTTATCTTCATACCATAACAAGTGTAGCGCATATTTATGCATTTCCACTCCTAGGTCAGGATTATTGGAACATAACAATACCCATTGGGAATAAACAATAGAATGCCATAGAAAATAATCCCTGTGTTGTGTTTTTTCATGGGCGATGAACTATTTTTATGCCAATTAATTACCTCTAGAATTCTATCATTAGTATTTTTAAAGTAGTTTGTAATTTTGGTACCTTATGCATTGGGAAGAGAGGCTATAAAATATGATGGTTGTTGCTCATGTGGAGAAATAGATGTTTTTGTTTCTTCATCTATTTATAAAATTTTATATACTTCAAGAATGCATTCATTGAAGTAATATTTATAAGGTTGGAGGAGATATGTGTAGCTTCATATGGTAAAGCTTCAAGTTCATTTTGGTCAATCTAAAAATACTTGTAGTAAGCATCATTTGATATCTTGTATTGCAATAATAATAAAGCATTCATAAGGTTTATTTCAAAATCCAATTATTCTTAATTTTAAGATGTCTATATCATCCAATCTCCATGGGAGGTACTTTATTATTGAATATAAATATTTTAAATAACTAATAATATGCTCGTTGTATTTATATTACCTACCTTGTGAATGTGTTATTTTAAAATTTAGAAAAAATCTAGTTATCGACATTTATCTCTTTTCTACACTAACATTTATTCAACTTGAGTTAGTGTAGACAAGAGATTATATTGCTTTCCTAAAGTCATAAATTTTAAAGTGGGAAAAAATGATGCCCAACTCTCTTTGCAATGCACCTAAAACAAGTTTGATTTCCATGAATATTCTTCGTTTGTATTTCTAGAAATAATCCGTTGCATATAAAGCATGCTTGTATTGATGAAAGGTGATCTACTCTTTCATGAAATATTCTGTGTGATTAATCAATATGAGGATGGTGTGGTTATACATTATTGTAATGTTTTTTCTTGTTTTTTTAATAACATCTTTACGTATATGGTAATTAAAATTATGTTGCTCATTTTTATGATACTTTTTTTTTTCTTTTTGACATTTTTGTCTACATTTGTTATAAATAAACTACATATATTTATATTATGTAGTTATTTTTAGAAACAACATATTATATAAAAATATAAGTATATAAAAACTAATTAACAATTGTTAAAATTATGTTTAAAGAAAATATATATAATATTGATTTATTAAATTAAATAAAACATTATGATGAAATTTTGATTAAACTATATAAATTGAATTTCCTATATATTCTGCAATTGGTTGCCCATCACGTTCTTGACTGTTTCTTACAAAATCATGGCCAAGGCTCTAGGGATTTGATTGTGCAATTTGTTTCCTTTCATCATGCACCCTGAATAAATAGGTTTCTTCAGAAGCCAATATATTTTAGACAAAATTATAACATCCTAGGAAGGGATGGACTAGGCCAAAAGTTCTAAGCAACAAGCTATGTTTATTAAAATTGACTTTGAAAAAGCTTATGATCATATCAAATGGCCATTCATTCTATCTATGCTTAGAGCCCTGGACTTTAGACCCAACTTCATCCAAACCATCCAGATGCTTTTTAAAGATGCCTCAGTCATCGTCTCCATTAATGGAGTCACCTTTGAGCAATTTGGTTTGTTCTACTCTATTTGTTAAGGATGCCCTCCAACTCACATCTTGTATGTGCTTGCAGTTGAGGGTTTTGGATATCTTTTTAGCAATGCCCAAGCTAGGGGCCTTGTTAAGGGAATTTATCTCCCTCTAGATGCCGTGAATCCGTACAAATATATGTAATTGTGTAATGGTCACTTTGTGGATGACTCTTTCCTTACTCTGATTGAGGATGAGGTTAATGTGGACAATGCCTTGCAGTGTCTCAACACCTTCTGCCTGACCTTTATCTCTAACATCTAATGGCATAAAATTCATTTCTATAGGCAATCATACCTCCTTCCACTGGCATGGGATATTAAATATGGTTGGAAGTGGATCTAACATGATGAAATCTTCAAATTTATTGGCATCCCCTTTGCTTTTGATGCCTCATCACCCTTGTTGTGGCAATATGTTTTAGATAGAGTTGCTAAAAATCTGGAATACTGGGTGACCAAGTCTCTTTCATTAGTAGGAAAATTTCAAATCTACTCAAAAATACTTGTGACCACCTATGTGTATTACTCTTCATGTTGGGTGCCTTCTAAGAAATCTTACCAAAAGCTACATAAATTGCTTAGGGACTTCCTTTGGGCCAATTATCCTCATGGTAAAGGATTCCACAGGGTGGCCTGGGAATATTGCTACCTCATGTGAGATGTTGGAGGGATGGGGCTTATTGACGTAGCTCAGCAAAGATCTGCCTTATGTGCCAAATGGATTGTGCACGTGATTGAGGGAAAAGAAGTTTAGAAGGTGTTATCTTGACACTACATCTCCTCGATCTTGCCTAAGGGCAAGAAAGCCTAGAAAGGGCTTGTCTTCTCTAATTTTCTAATCATTAAATCTCTCATTCAAATCATAGGGTCCTTTGCAGCTAAAAGTATCTAGAAGGCATTGGAAAAGATCAAGCCATGGCTTCTGTGGAATGGCTCATGGTTCTGATATGGGTTGTCTGTAAACACCCACTCACTCTGGAGGTCACCTATTATTAATTTCAATGAAGTTCCCCTAACAGAGGTCCCTTGGATCAATGCTTTCAAGTTCTTTTGTAGGGGTATTCATAATGTCTAGGATATTTACTATAGATGATCTCACTCTTGGCTATCCTGGGAAGAGGTGAAAATCAAATTTTGGTTAGCCAATTTTGATAAAGAATCCTACCAGGAGATACTCAACACTGTGTTACCCACCATGCTCCACAAAATTTCTATACATTCCATTCGTCCTTGGTGGAAGGACTAGAAGTGGTATGTGGAAACTCACTTTCATAATTACACCCCTCAGCTTGGCTATGGATGACTCACCCCCCATTTTCCCATGGTGGACAAGCTCAATTCTTGTTGGGGATTGCATTCTTTTGTTTATACGCAGAACTTCCGCTTTAGCACTGTTTAGGGGGGCTTGCATGGAGCCCAAGCTAACTCATTTTGCTTGGTGTATATTGTACCAAGGCTTACCTATTGGCAGAAGGCTCGTCCAACTAGGATTTCCCCTTCTCACTTGCCCATTTTGTGGCAATTTTGAGATGCTTCTTCATCTTTTTTGGACCTGTTCCAAAGCTCAATGGGTCTGGACATGGATCCACGATCTCTTCAGGTCTTTCCAACCCAAATTTTTCATTGGCAGCACATCCTCCTTGGAGATAAACCCGCGTTGCCCTTTAAATACACCCAAGTCTGGGATACTTTCAGAGTGGAGATTCTCTTTTGGCTTTGGAAAGAAAAAAATAACGATGTATTTAATAATGCTTCTTCATATTGTAATGTTTCTGCTTTGAGTAAGTCCTTTATCATATCGAATGTTTTTTTGCAAATTCAAGTTCAAGCCAACAAAGTTGTTATAGAGCTTGGGCACCTTTAAAATCTCATCTCTCATTGGGGAGTTGCTCCTTGTGCAATGGCTTGGGTTCTACCATCTCTGCCTAGGGATCCTAGACTGGAAGATAGAATTAGTTTGCCGCCTCGTGGTGCACACTGTCATAGCCATTCTCAACGTCACTCTCATAGTGGCACCCCGTACTAATGCATGACCCCTCCTGGGCAGCAACGCGAGTGGTAGCCTCCGCCTGCTTCCCCTGTTGGGTAAGATGGTTGGGACACTCCTCTTTTATTCCCAGATGCTTGGGGGAGACACTTGGAAGTTAGTCAGACATGATGGACAAATTCCCCAGGTTCTCTCTGGCCATTTCGCCCACTCAAACACAGGAAGAAGAAGATGACAAGGACACTGCTCAAGCTATTGGTTGGGAGCCTATTCTAGATGACAATGACTTGCCAAGTCAGGTTGGGACCCTGATGATGTGGATCTTTTGCCTTCTAACCTTGCTCCTGCTGCTTAAAATTATTTTTTATTATGACTTGTTCCTAGATGGGGTCTAGTTATTTATGGTGCTTCTATTTTTTATTCCTAAACTTTATCTACTATAACTACATGACATGCTCTCATACCACTTATATTTTTTTTGTGAATTATTTATATATTTCTATTAAATTAATATATAGATATATTTCATATAATTTATTTAAAATAAAAAATAAAAAAATAAAAAAAATCCCCTATATTACATACCATCCATATAAATGGCGTCAATATTAAAAAAATTCAAAATAAATACCCATTAATACTTTTATGTATTGACACTTCATACACACCCAGTGTATATATTTACATTTTTAATGGAATTACATTATTTAATCTTCTTCGAAAAACTATGTTTAAAAACTATGGTTTTATAGAAGAGCTCAAGATATTTTTAAGCAAAACCACTTAGCACGAATAAGTCCAAACTCCGATATGTTTGACTTGAAGGCATAATGCAAAATATAAGTATATTACATTATTTGAATACATCCAGACTTGTACATTTGAACTCTAGACGCAATTCTAAAAGAATATCTTATTCATATATAATTATAAATAAATATGTACGTGTGTATACATTAATAAAAATAAATTTTTAAAAGGCCATTAAATATTCCAAGAGTCTCATATTCACTTTCAGCGCTTCTCCGGAGATGAAACATACGAAATGTAGGAGGTAGTAGCATTAAAGGCAAGCCTTACTTGAATCAACGAAAAATGATAAGGATTCCAAATCTTTGAGTGAAAAGGTATTCTGAAATGAATATTCTATCAAGCACTGTCAAAATAATTTAAATGACTAAATTTAACTGTGGATTGTCAAAATAATTTGAATAACTAATTTGTTTTTAAAAATACAAAAATAAATGATGTTTAATTAGGTAATAAAGATAAGAAAAGTTAATTGGGAGTAAAGGGTTTTCGTGGAAGGTGTTTTATTTACATTACAATTTGAAATCTATTATTTTAAAAAAAAATTATAAAAGAAGTGGATTTTTGACGTAGTAGATCTTCAGAACAATTTAAAGTATGAAAAAACAAGGCAACACAAAGATTGTTATGCTCTTAACCTATTGTTTTTCTAAGGATATTTGTTGTTCACTTGTACCTTACATAACCTTTAATATTATCTTGTCACACGTCTTTTTTTTTTTATTGTTAGTAGGGTCAATCTATCAAATAACCATCGCTTAAGTAGAGTATATATAAGAGGTAGTGGTTAGTCTTTGAGTATCTTAAATTATTGATTATGTTCTTATTGCATTATTGTGAAAGTTTTTCCCTTAAAGTGGCTTAGTCATATTTATCAATTATTTTGATCTTTCATCGATTAATGTTGCAGATTTAATTATTTCAATCATATTTCTGTGATATATTATTCTATTAATATGAATATATCAGAGCTTCGATTTGGGCAAGTTTTGTAGTGTAGTTTTTTAGATCTGGGATAACTAAATTGTCTTGAGTGTTGAAGGATCAAAGCACATATTTTATGATCTAAGAAGAATTTATTTTTTTCGTCACCATTTTTTTGTCAAGTCTTGAAATAAAATATTCCACCCTTATGCGAATTAGAAGTCATTAGATTTGTCTCGGGCATGTGCCAAAAACTCTCAAGAAAATTTGAGGCTTTTTGGAGCTAACAGGAGGCCTTTTGTAAAAAAATATGGCACCATAATAACACTACTCACAATTTTGTTTAAGGAACACTACTTATATTAGAACAAAACATCTACCAAAGCCTTTGAGAAGCTGAAGGAGGCTATGTGCACAACTCCAACTTTGGCTACCCCTAATTTTTCTAATTTTTTTAATTATTGAATGTGATGCTTTAGAATATGGCATGGGGGAAATACACATGCAGGAAGGAAGACCCAAATTGTATTTGATATTTTTCAACTCAAGGGTAAAAATAGGCTAAATCCAATCAATGAGAAAGAGAGTTGCATATTCTTCATGCAGTCAAGGAATGGATACATTATCTATCAGGTAGACACTATAAGATAAAGAATGATCATGATAACCTAAAATGTTGTTTGGAAAAAAAATTCCATCAGAAGAACAATAGAAATGGGTGACTAAAATGTAGGGATAGGACTTTTCAGTCATTTTTAAGAATGTAAAATAGAATGTTGTATTAGATGCACTATCTAGTAGGGATGAATCCACTTGGAAGGTAGATTGGTTGGAAGAGGTAATATCATAATGGGATAATAACAATGATACATAAGTTCTAATTCATAATATCTATCACAATTTTGGTGTTTTTAAAGAAAATGAGTGGAATGGAATGCATTATGTTATAACAATTGATTACATCTATGTAAGAATTATATCCTCAATCACAAGATCCTTAATGAGCTTCATGCATCTCTAATAGGGGCACTCATGATTTTTGAAAACTTATCATAAAATTAAGTAGGATTTATTTTGGGAAAGACTCAAGGGAGATATACCTAATTTGTGGTTGAATGCATGGTGTGTCAACATAACAAGAGTGAAAAAATTAAGACATTAGGTCTGTTGTTGCCTTTATTTATTTCTAGCCATAAACTAGATGAGGTTTCAACAGATTTAAATATAGGGCTATTGAGATATAAAGTTAAAAATGTCATCGTAGTAATTTTGGATAGGCTTGTCATGTCCCCTTCTAGTTGACATCTTTTCAAGCGGATGATTAGCCTATTATGCGACCCTCGTAGGCTGATGGGATGGATAGAGGGTCTTGATGGAGATGGGCTTGGCTTTCGTTCAGGTTCTTTCGGACATGAATTAAGGGAGATATTAATATTTGATTTGATTTAATCAAATATTAATTATTTGGTCTAATTTTAATTAATTATTAATTAATTATTATTTGGTCTAATTTTAAGACCCTAGTTCTAATTTAAGAAACCCTAAGTCTAATTTAGGGGAATCTAATTTTAGCAAGCACACCCTTGGAGGGGTATACGAATTTCTCATGGGAGAGAGTTTGTATTATGATTGATTATTGATATTGATTCTTGTTAAGAAATTCTTCTGTGAAGACTGAGCCAAGGGTTCCAGGATTCCATTTGCATTGAAGAACATCAACTCTTCATTGTGTGCGATTCAGAGGTTGTGAGAGATCAGTCGATCTATTGCCAAATTAAGAGATAACTTCATACAAAAGTTATCACAGGGGTTTACAAGTTTGAGAGATAACTTCACACAGAAGCTATCACAAGGGTTTACAAGCATTTCATTATTTTGGGTTTTGATTCAAGAATTATCCAGATATAGATCTTTTGTATTAGCCCATAATTCTACAGATCAAGATCAAGCATACAGGGTGTGCTATATCGACGGCCGTACAGATCCGTGAAAATTTGTATGCATCAACAGGAAGATCAGACACTGACATCGGCGAGCAGAGACCTACAGAGACCGACATCGGTCGACATATCACCGACGTCGACAGGTTAACAACTCCAGGTCAACTGACGATGGCAGTATAACTGACGTCAGTGACTATGTTTTTTACACAGTAGGTCAAGACGTACCAGATCCAAATTTCTTTCCCAGTTTGTGGAATATTTAGGCTATTAAGGCCGTACTTTGAATATTCTTTGTATACTTGACAGAGGACCTCTATTGTAAGCATATGAGCAAATAAATAAGAGATTATACTGTGATTTATTTATCTATTTGAGGATATTTTGTAGAAATATAGATAAGCAATTCAGAGCTTTTGTTTTGGTATCCGAAGGGATATTACAGTGGTATCAGAGCTAAATCCTGCCAGCCTGAGGGTTTGACAATTTTATGCAGCCACAAGAGTTGGGACCACACAAGTATAACACACACAGCAGAGCCTTGCTTGAAGGTACCCAGGTGTTAGATCAGCCACCGATCATCATGAGTGACAGACGTGAGGGCAGCCCACCCAGGGGCCACAGGTATGATGTTGATCAGGACACTAGAGAATTCCACCGTGCTATGATGACAGACCAACAGTAGATGAATCAGACACTACAAGCACTTACTACTATGATAAGGGGGATGAACGCACCTGATAGACGGAATGGGGAACAAGGAGATAATAGGAGTGCTACTGTTAATCAGAGACCACAGCTGACCCATTCCAGGACAGTGGGTAGACCTACACGTCCTACATTTGTTCAAGAGGAACCAGAAGTTCCAGCAGAGGAGGAGGCAGGAGATTCCTCATTTGTAGATGTTTACCTAGCTGCAGATGATGAGTGGAACTTATTACCTCCTCATGTTCAAGAGAGGACATCCTTTGATCATTTTGTTAATCTAAGGAGAGAGCACTACAGATTGGTTAGACAGGACAGGAAACCTAGACACCAAAACAATGATATTAAGCATGCTACAAGTAGGCTCACACTCGTGATGTTCGATGGTAGTGGTAAGGTCACAGCACAGGCCTGGATTAGTAAGTTAGACACCTTTCTCACATTGCATCTGATGGCTGAGGAAGATGCTATCAGATATGCGACACTACATCTTGAGGGAGTAGCTCATGATTGGTGGCACCACGGGATGGTGACACTCCATCATGATTGGATCACATCTTATCAGGAGTTTATGGATAGGCTGGTAGAGCATTTTGACAGGAGGGATCCAGAGTCCTATTTCTGAGAGTTGGCATAGTTGCACCAAAGTGGCAGTCTAGAGTCTTACATTGGTGACTTCCAGAAGTTATCAGTTATGGTTCCTGACATTTCAGAGATGCATCTTGTAGTACTTTTCATGGAGGGATTGACAGAACCATTGAGAGGTTGGATCAAAGGCTTTGATCCTCCTTCATTACAAGAAGCTATGAAGAAGGCGCGTAGTATGGAGATGGCATCCCTAATAAGTAGATCTAACTCCAGAGGTACTTCTTCATCCAGGGACAGTAAGGGCTTCAACAGGAATAGAGAAAGACTAGGTTTCAACATAGATAAATCAGGTGTTAAGAATGATTCGAAGGCCAACCCAGAGCACCACCTTTAGATAGAGAGGCTCTTAATGATCTATGCAGGAAGAAGCTTTGTTTCTACTGAAAAGGTCCCTATGATGCTAATCACGATTGTCCTTTGAGGCCTAAGGGCAAGGCAAATCAGGTGATGTGGGCCTATTATGAGGATGAGGAATTCAGAGATTCTGAACATCAAAATTGTTCTGAGGAGCCGGAGGCTGAGGCTTCAGAGACTAGGGCAGAGGCAGAGTCAGAGCTCCAGATTCAGGAGGCACACCTATCTAGCATCCAGCACGAGGGGTCATTCAAACTCCGTGGAGTTTTAGCAGGATAGAGGGTCATCACCCTTCTTAACACGAGAGCCACACATAATTTTATTGATACTAGATTTGTGGAGAAGCGTGGACTCACCACTGAAGAGTTTGAGGGAATTAGAGTTAAGGTAGTTGACGGTTACACCCTCAGGTGTGAGCGGATGATCAGAGATCTCCCATTGCATTTGAACAACTATGAGTTCAAGGCTGATTATTATGTGGTCAACATGGGGGATATAGATTTGGTTTTGGGCATGAAGTGGCTTCATTCCCTTGAGGTAGTCACTCTTAGTCTTAAGGATATGGAGATCCATTTTGATGTTGATGGGAAGACTCACATTCTTAAGGCAATACGGGACGGCAACATCAAAACTATTTCTTTACATCGTATGGAGAGGCTCATGTGACATGACATGGTAGAGTGGGCTGCCGAGTGCACATTGGCACCAATGCAGGAGGGACAGCAGAAGATCGAGTATCATCCTGACATTCAGCAGTTGAGAGTCAAGCATGATAAGGTATTTAGTGACATTCCACCAGGGAGACCTCCAAACAGGGGCATTGAGCACATTATTGAGCTTGAGGAGGGCGCTAAGCCCATTATGATTACTCCTTATCGACATCCTAAGCAGTTGAAGGATGAGATAAAAAAGATAATTAAGGAGTTACTAGCTATGGGTCACATTCGGCCTAGCAAATCACTGTTTGCTTCTTCAATTGTTCTGGTGAAGAAGAAGGATGGCACCTTACTCATGTGCATTGACTACAGAGCCCTAAATAAGAGAACCATTAAGAACAGGTATCTTATACCTCGTATTGATGAGCTTATTGATGAGCTCCATGGTGCACATTACTTCATGAAGATAGACTTAAGGTCAGGCTATCATCAGATCAGAGTTCGTGAGCAGGACGTGGAGAAGACAGCTTTTCGTTGCCATTGTGGACACTACGAGTTTATAGTGATGTCGTTTGGGCTCACTAATGTGCCAACGACATTTTAGTCCACCATGAATAGAGTCTTCCATTCACTGCTGAGGAGGTTTGTACTTGCTTTTTTTTATGACATTCTTATATATAGTAGGACTTGGCAGGAGCATTTGGCTCATCTGGAGACTGTACTCAGCATCTTGGAGAAGGAATCCTTGTACGCCAAGGAGTCCAAATGTGATTTGGGGATGACCAAATTATTATACTTGGGTCATATTATCAGTGCAGGGGGAGTGCGGATGGATCCTGAGAAGATCCGCACTATCATAAACTGGCCTATTCTGACAAACCTTACATAGCTACGGGGATTTCTAGGTTTGTGTGGATTTTATCATAGGTTCGTGAATGGTTATTCATGACATGCAGCTCCTATGACAGATTTGACAAAAAAGGGTGCTTTTTGTTGGACACCTGAAGCATAGGAGTGTTTTGAAAGGTTTAAGGAGTTGATGACTACGTGCCCAATTTTGGCACTACCTAATTTTTTAAAGCCTTTTGAGCTTCAGTGTGATGCATCAGGCGAGGGCATTGGAGTGGTGCTTATGCAGGACAAACACCCCATAGTATATGAGAGACTTAAGCTTAGGGGACTAGAGAGGCTATACAACATTTATGATAAGGAGATGCTTGCTATCATGCATGCCTTGGCAAAATTTAGGCAATATCTTGTGGGCAGCACATTTTGCATCAAAACAGACCACAACAATTTGAGACATTTCTTTGGGCAGCGAGACCTCAATGATCGTCAGCAGAAGTGGGTGAGCAAATTACAGGCATATGACTTTGACATCTCTTTCATCAAGGGCACCCAGAATGTAGTGGCTGATGCTCTTTCACGCAGGCCGTATTTGAGTACTATGGTCCACATTACAGAGGATTGGTGGCATATGATTGTGGCAGAGTATGCCAAGGATACATGGGCATCCAGCATTTTTGAGGGATCGATGGTTGACACCAGATATACTCTTGTGAATGACTTGATCATTTACAAGAATAGGGTTTATTTGATTCCAGGATCAGCGGTAAAGAACATTCTCATGCGAGCCTTTCATGATGTATCGACTGCAGGACATCTCGGGTATTTCAAGACCTATAGACAGATCAGGGAGAGATTCACATGGAAAGGACTCAAGGCAAATGTTCTTCAATATGTGCGTGAGTGCCTTGTTTGTCAGTCGAACAAGTAAGAGAACACGTACCCAGCAGGTTTATTGCAGCCACTTCCAATTCCTGACAGGAAGTGGGAGTGCTTATTGATGGATTTCATTACGGGCTTGCCTAAAGCCTAAGGATGAGATTGCATATATGTAGTCATGGATCGGTTAACAAAGTATGCCCACTTCTTTCCGATTACCACCACATACACAGCTACACAGGTGGCAGAGGTTTTCTTCTGAGAGGTATTCCGACTGCATGGATTGCCTCAGAGCATAGTGAGCGATAGAGATAGCCAGTTCCTGAGTCACTTCTAGTAGGAGGTGTTCTGACTCTATGGGACCGAGCTTACACCGAGCACCAGCTACCACCCACAGACCGATGGATAGATAGAGATAGTGAACAAATGGGTGGAGGGCTACCTCAGGAACTACATTGCAGGGCAACAAAAAGCTTGGGTCAAGTGGATTCATTTGTGCAAGTATTGATATAACATGACTTTCCACATGACCATTCAGATGTCTCCTTTTAGGGCATTGTACGGGTATGAGGCACCAAGTTTTCTAGATTTGCTACTGAGAGATAGTAGAGTGTCAAGTGCTGGAGACTTATTGCAGGAGAGTCAAGATACTATGAGGACTCTCAAGGAGAATATTGCTAAGGTGCAGAATCAGCAAAAATAGTATGCAGATCAACAAAGGACCGAGAGATCTTTTGATGTGGGTGACATGGTCTATCTTATGTTGCAGCCTTACTATCAGTCTACTCTTAAGAAGAGTGGGGCAAAGAAGCTTAAGCCACGTTACTAAGGTCCTTTCAGGATCCTGAGATGTGTTGGAGAGATGGCTTATGAGCTAGAGCTTCCGACAGAGAGCAAGGTACACAATGTTTTTCATGTATCATGCCTCAAAAAGGCATTAGGACATCGTGTGATACCTTTTACAATTTTACCTCCCTTAGATGATGAGGGAAAGTTGATTTTAGTACCTGAGTCCATCTTGGAATCTAGAGAGAGACAATTGCGTAGGAGGACTATCAGGGAATATTTGGTAAAGTGGAAAGATTTTCCAGTGGAGGATGCGACATGGGAAAGCGAGGATATTCTACAACATCCAGAGTTGAGATTGGTTGAGGACAAGCAATTTTAAGAGGGGTAGACTATCATGTCCCCTTCTAGTTGACATCTTTCTGAGTGGATGATTAGCCTATTATGCGACCCTCGTAGGCTGATGGGATGGATAGAGGGTCTTGATGGAGATGGGCTTGGATTTCGTTCGGGCTCTTTTAGACATGAATTAAGGGAGATATTAATATTTGATTTGATTTAATCAAATATTAATTATTTGGTCTAATTTTAATTAATTATTATTTGGTCTAATTTAAGACCCTAATTCTAATTTAAGAATTGGTCTAATTTAAGACCCTAGTTCTAATTTAAGAAACCCTAAGTCTAATTTAGGGGAATCTAATTTTAGCAAGCACACCCTTGGAGGGGTATAAGAATTTCTCATGGGAGAGAGTTTGTATTATGATTGATTATTGATATTGATTCTTGTTAAGAAATTCTTCTGTGAAGACTGAGCTAAGGGTTCCAAGATTCCATTTGCATTGAAGAATGTCAACTCTTCATTGTGTGCGATTTAGAGGTTGTGAGAGATCAGCCGATCTATTGCCAAATTGAGAGATAACTTCATACAAAAGTTATCACAGGGGTTTACAAGTTTGAGAGATAACTTCACACAGAAGCTATCACAAGGGTTTACAGGTATTTTTTTATTTTGGGTTTTGATTCAAGAATTATCTAGATATAGATCTTTTGTATTAGCCCATAATTCTATAGATCAAGATCAAGCATACAGGGTGTGCTATATCGACAGCCGTACGAAGTCCATACAGATCCATGAAAATTCATACGCATCAATAGAAAGATTAGACACCGACATCGGTGAGCAGAGACCTACAGAGACTGACATCGGTCGACATATGACTGACGTCGGCAGGTTAACAACTCCAGGTCAACTGACGACGGTAGTATAACCGACGTCAGCGACTGTGTTTTTTACACAGTAGGTCGAGACGTACCAGATCCAAATTTCTTTCCCAGTTTGTGGAATATTTAGGCTATTAAGGCCGTACTTTCAATATTCTTTGTATACTTGACAGAGGACCTCTATTGTAAGCATATGAGCGAATAAATAAGAGATTATACTGTGATTTATTTATCTATTTGAGGATATTTTGCAGAAATACAGATAAGCAATTTAGAGATTTTGTTTTGGTATCTGAAGGGATATTACAAGGCTCACAAAATATGCTCATTTTTTTTTGTCACAACCATTTATAGCTAGTACAATATTTTTTACTTTTTGGGATACAGTTCAAACTCTATATGGTACTCCCAATATCATTTTAAGTGATCATGATTCCATTTTTATGAATAAATAATAGAATGATCTAGTATTGTGTTTGGGTAGTCATTTGGCTTATATCTCATCATATCATCACTAATATAAAGGTAAAACAAAGGTGGTCAACAAATTCCCATAAGGGTACCTTTGTTATTTTACATCAGATAAAAAAGAACGGTGGGTTTATTATCTCTCAATAACAAAATTGTGGTATAACACTTCATTCCATATTTTCTCCAAAATGTGTCAATTTGTGGCACTTTATGGTTATTATCCCCATCCATCACGTCATCCTTTAGGGTGGATCCCAAGGATTGAGTTGTTGAAGAGCACATTCAACATCAACAAGACATTTTAGCTAGTCTGAGACATAATTTGGTAATGTCACATAATATAATGAAGAGTCAAGTAGATCAACATTTTAGTGAGAGGCATTTTGATAAGGGTGATTGGGTCTTTGTGCACTTGCATCCATATAAGTAGATGTCTCTATAGGAGTATAAAAAAGATTAAAAAAATATCCTATGTATTATCACCCTTATAACATCCTATAGAAAATTGGTAGTATTGCAAACAAACTAGAATTATACTAACTTACAAAAATCACTGGCATACATTGCGTATTTTATGTATATTTACTAAATAATGTAATTTGATAGAGAATTTATACATAGATTGAGTTACAATAATTGGATGGATAAGACCAAGTAATTGTAGAACTAAGGAGATCCTTCAAACACATAATAAAAGGATAAGAACAAGAGAGATTAAGTAATAATTGATCAAGTGGAAGAATCTTAACCCTAAAAATGCAATGTAGGATGATGAATCTTTCCTAAAATAACATCCAAGGTTGTTCAACATTGAGGGAAAACTATATCGAAGGGGAGTGGCATGCTATACCCTTAATCTATAACATGTCTAAGGATATGTGTGGTCAACTTATGGTTTACATAACCTTTAATATTATCTTGTCATATTTCTCTATGATATTATATTATTATTAAGGTCAGCCTATGGAATAACCATGGCTTAATTATTTTTTATACAATAGGCAGTGGTTAGTCTTTGAGTATCATATTGTGAATTATGCTCATATTGTATTGTTGTGGAGGTTTCTCCCTTAGAGTGGCTTAGTCGTATTTATCAAATATTTTTCTTTTTCATCAATTATTGTTGAATATATATTTGTTCAAATCATATTTATTATATATATATATATATATATATAATTCTATTTACGTTAATTATCTAAATAATTTTATTATAAAGATATACAACACTTCACATTTATAATAATAACCAAAAAATTGAATAACACATAATGATTAAGAATGTCTTATATAGGTAACAATGATTAAAAAAATACAACTGAGAATAATTAACCCTAAGTGAGGTGATTTTATCCACACTACAATTCAAAATCCATTATGTAAGAATATAATTTTGCTCATGTGAAAACAACTAGATTTTGATTGGAATGATGATGTAATCTGAGATTCTTAAATTAGGAACTCAAGTATAATATTTTCAAATAAATAAATTATACAAAAAAACTTAAAATTTAAAATAATCTCGCTAATCAATTACTTAAATGATCCCATTCAACATGTCATGTGTGTAAGCTAACCAAGCATACTAAAATAAGGATGTCCACCAAAAGACAAGAACACTACAATTTAAACCCCTCACAAAATTCATAAATTTTTTATTTATTTGATGAGTAGAGGATAATCCAACATATAGAATTTTAAAAAATAGGATATAACAAAAATGTTGATAAAGTTGTGTGGAAAAAAAATCCATTAAGAGAATAAGACATTTCACAGGTGTGTGAAACATAAACCCCATCAATAAAATATCATTTTATTTACATAATGAATGCATGTTGTATCTTTCTTATCTTTCTTATCATTCTAGGTTATAATTTAGGTGATAATATTTTTTTCATATTATATGTATAAAAAATTACATTAAAATATGTGTTTTAGGAGCTATAATACTATTTTCATAAGTGACCATAATAAAGGATTTTCAATAAATTTTGTCATTAGAGTTATAAAGTGCATTAAGTTTCATATTAATATCATGATTTTATAAAATTAGGTACATAAAGAGTAGGTATCATTGTCCATGCTTAAACAAATTGTTAATATGCATCATAATTTTGAATAACCAAAAAAATATAGTAGAAGAATATGTGGGAGCTACTACCATTGCTTACATAGTTGTCATTTATTCTAAAGCTAGATAAATATACACTATACTTGCTTTGAATAAAAAATGTGCCATCAAGTGATGATTGTAAAATTATATCCCTTGTTACTTTTTTGAGTGTAATTTGTGCCACAACATTATTTGTGTGCTCTATTAGCATACAAGCCAATATGTTGTGTTATGGTTAGTTGGTGTAATTTTAAACAACAAATTAGTTTGATATTTACAATATGTATCACAAAATCAAATGATTCAAATTAGATTTATGGACAAGTGATTTATTTTTTAGTCAATTAATAGGATAAAGGGAGAAAATTTACATCAATCATAACTAAATAAATTATCAGACCTATAATAACAAATACAAAACTATATCTATTACAAATCAGGGTCAATGTTTCTATAACTTACAGGTATGTGCACAGAGTTGGGGGACAATTCCATGGACATTTTCCATAACAAATCATTTTATTTAAGTTATGGATCAGAAATTACTAATCCATAATATGATCACATAAATAGATAACATGATCGCATTATTGTAAAAGCAATAACATGATTGCATTCCTATTATTTTGCTCATTAAATCATGTGGACATGTACATGAAGCCAATCTTGACCTGAAGCTTATATTTACTACTCTAAATTTTAAGTATAACTTATACTTTAAATTTATTTTAATGAATATAATAAATTAGGCTCACTCTACATCTAATAGAGTTGGTATTACAATTACATGCCTTACAATTTGGAAAATAGTTTTTCAAAATCCAATTTGGTCAATACTTAGGCATTTTTAGGGTCTAAGTATTTAACCTAAGGATTTTAGGGCATAATATTTGTAATCTATTTCCATTTTGGTAAACATATAGTCATTTTTTAGTTGTGTGCCTTCTGGATTGCTTCCTAGTATTTATAAGAGTCCTAGGTTTGTCAGAATTGAAGTTTACAAACCATTCAATTTTAAATTGATCAATGGTGGTGTGATTGGGATAACATAGGTCACATGAATGATATGTACACATAAAATGACCACTTTGTATTAGTTTCACTTATTCAGTGTCCCTCCCTCATACCTTATCACTTTTTACTCATCCATTATCACCCCTAATCACTCTCTCCTCATTCCCAATTATCCCTAATCACTCTTTCATTAACCTTTAATGTTCTTCATCATCTCTAATCACTCCCTCATCATCATTTATTACTCCCTCATTGAACCTCACTATCCCTCATCATCCCTAATTAGTCACTCCTTATTCCTCATCATCCCTAATCAATCACTCCTTGTCCCTCATCATCCCTAATCACTCCCTTATTGACCCCCACCATCCTTCATCATCATCCCTAATCACTCCTTTATTGTCTCTCACCATCCCTAGTCACTCCCTCATCATCCCTAATCACTCCCTCCTCATACCTCATTGTCTCTAATCATTCCCTTATTGACCCTCCCCATTCCTCATGATTTATAATATTCCCTTATCATCCCTAATCATACCTCATCATAACTCATCATATATAATCACTCCTTCCTCATCCTTCATCATCCATAATCACTCCCTCATTAACCCTCACTGTCTCTCATCATCCCTAATCACACCCTTATCCTCCCTAATTAGTCCTTGATTGACCCTCATCATCCCTAATGACTCCCTCATCATCTATACTCAATCCCTCTTCATCCCTCCTCATCCTTAATCACTCCATAAAATACCTTAATGGTCATATTTTTTGGGGGTTTTAAACTTATAGGATCTACAATTGGAGAGTTGAGTACTAGCATAAAATATAAGACATAGCGATCAAAATGATGTGGAGGCAAATTTGAAACATAAATATTTAACACCTATGAAAAAAATGGACCTATTAGAAATGATGTAATTCACAATTGAAGATCCACCATAAAAAGAGAAGCAATTAAAACCACCATATTACCAAAAATGGGTAGTAAATATGAGGATCGCCAAGCTATTTGATTTCCTAAAACCAATCAATTGATGTGCATATGAGTAACTTTAATGATCCAAATAACTACATTGAAGGAATTGTATTTTTATGTCTATTGATTGAGTCATAATACTAGAGAGTGGAAAATAATTTTAAAATGATTATAACAAGTAGTCCAAGATTGGAAATTGGTGCTTAATTTATAACTTCAATATTCAATCCAATGAAGAGTGTCACACTATGATATATCTACTTGCACAACTCAAAAAATGGGTATAATTTATATAGAACTATAAAAAGGAAAGTAGATAATAAATTATAAACCCAATGATATATTCGATACTAAAAATATCTCTACTTACCCCAACACAAAATTATATGAATTAAAAATATTATTTCATTAACAAATGTAGATCAAAGGTGAGCCAATACGCTTCATCATTTCTAATGGAAGTCAAAAGAATTTAATTTATCCTAAAGCATATTTTCAAAAGTTGAACTTGATCCATAACCATACACTAGTGTATGGTCTAGTCTAGGCCTTAATAAATGGATCACCTAGTAGTGTCATTTGGTGTACAAAATCAAAGTTTTTAAATATGCAATCCTTTATGACATCTCACCATTAGAGGTGTGTTATGTTTTACTTGTGGTCAACCTTATATTTACTATTTTCACTCAAGATTTCACCCTAGAGATGTTTTTTCATGCCTAATCTAGATTGAATGAAACATTGGATTACCTCTAGGCCTGTGGGTTGCCTATAGCAAAGGTAAACCTCTATGTTTAAGGGCTAGCTCCCTAGATTAGACTTTTATAACTTATCATCTACACTACTTTATTACTTGAATGAAAAGGGTTATAAGGAAATATAAAAGTAAAATACTCTAAATAAGTGATACACTAGATAGATCTCCACTAGACTACCATATAATTACACTATGAAAGATGACTCACAACACTAGTCTCAACATCCTAGATTGCTCTAACATCAATATTTCAAACATAGAGGTGATATGCATTGCACTGCTCAAGGTGAGTGAATATAAGGTAATATTGTATAAATTAATGCTATTATTTTACACTTAAATATAGGAATATACACATGACTACACTTTATGTGACTTGTTAGAGTGAGAACTATTTGTATCAAACATGGAAGAGTAAAGAGAAGGCCAGGATAGATACTTATCACTAGACACTTCACTATGCAACACTTTACACACTTAGAAAACAAGTTTATAAGATCAAAACTATATTAAATATACTTATTTTAAATGCAAATATAGTATTCAAACTAGCAAGGCTTCATCATACTAGGTGTGGATCCCTTACAAAAGCCAAAATGGCTTGTATTTATAGAGCATATGATAAGAGAGATAAGTGTAAATGTCAAAAATACAAGTTTCAAGTTGTGAGAACCAATTAAATTAAAATATAATGGAGTGGATAACAAACCATTAAGGTCTCATTGGATAAGTCTCCATCTAAGTCATGATAAACTCTTCAAAATAGCATTGATACTCTTCAACTAGCCTTCTTGAAATTGCCTCCATGATGAATTATCACTTGACCACTTGAAACTAGACTAGGGAGTCTTTAAATATATGAACTATCTTAGGGAGTTTGGAAAAAGGATATGACAATCATCAAATAATTCCCTAATTGCTAGCCTTCCTCTTAACACTTGTGTTCACTATTTGCAGTCATCATCACTAGCCCTATTGGTATATCTTCACATTTTTCACCCAAGTGACTTGAATTTTCTCAACCAAATCCATGGAAGAGGTTTTGAAAATTTTTATAACCCATTTTCCTTCCACTACATGAGTTATACCTTTAAAATATCCCAATTTAGACCTTTCATCTTCTAACTAGGAAGCCCCTTATCATTTTCACTATCTGTCTAAGACTACCTATAGTAAACTATGTGGAAAAAGTATTTTTAAGCTTAATTAAGGTGAGATGTGAGAATAGGGATTTATAATATGTCCATAAATATATCCTTTAATATATTTCATCCATCAAATCTCCTTTATACCTATAAAAAAAGTCAAATCCTGTAAGAAATAGAGAAATGGGTATGTCTGTACAAGTGATAGTATAGACCAAATAGATATTATGGAGCCTAGGTGAGTGATATAAATTTAAAAATTAATTTCATGGTTAACTAAACCCTTTTTAATCCATATCCAATCATAGTTTCTCCATCATATCTAGGCAAGTGTTTTAGGAGGGTTTTGAACTATTCTAGTTTGTAATAATGGTTCACTAAAACCATACAGTTAGCTTAAAAAAATGACATTGAGACCAAGTATAGGACCCAATTAAAATATTATTATCTCCTTTAGTCACCATGAAATGTGTCTATATAGATATGATCACTTAAAGATGGTTCTCGAGCTCTTCTCTTGCATTCTGGGTACCCCTATCAAAGAATTGGGTCAAAATGACCAATTTGGTGTAACTATATGCAAAAAAATGGCTTTGATCAACCTTATATCTAAAATTTAAGGCTATACATTTTATTTAAAGTCTCATGTGGTCTTAGAAGTGTTTTTGAGAATCATTAAGGCTTAGACCTAGTTATAGGTGTAATAGGCCTAACTATGTATCTTGGTACGTAACCACCTATGAATGCTCCCAATATATACATAAGATTATTATTACTCATTTATATTTCAAACCAACCTTTTAAATTATTCCATATTTATTTAGTACTCTTCATTTAATCCCTTTATTCACTCATTTACCAACTCTATAGTTTTGTCTTGATTAGGAGTGCCCTCTGTCTGAGACAAAATAACGGGCATCTCCCCTATTTGCATGGTCAAATTGATACCATGGGAGGATATAATAATTATTTGAGACCATATTCATATGTTTTAATATTTTTATCACACAAATAGATCCCTCAACATCACAAAATCCTCAAGATAGGCTTACAAGACTGATGACTATGCACATAATTTAGGATTACTATAGGTTAAGGTTTGAAACTTGTTTTTGATCTATCCTTGCATATTAGGATCACCTAAATATGTGTTGGACAAGTTTTAATGTGGTTTAAAAGTGTTCACCCACCTTATACATTTACTAACCTTTCAAACTACCTCTCTCTACTTGCCTAGGCTAGTTCATAGACAATGTGGACTGTCACCTGTAGGTGATAATTAGGGAGAGTTCAAAGGGCCAATGTAGATATTCATTTGTATATAAGTAATTCATTAACTTATCTTGATATTTATAATATTATTGGATCATTTACAACTTGATTGAACATCTATACCTATAGGGTGCTTCTAATATCTCACTATCAACATCATGGGTCTTTAGTTGGACCGTAGATGATCCATTTAGGAAACCATGGGATTCCTATAGCTAACATTGTATGTATTAACCTTGTAATTCACCTTTATTGATTTATATTGAGGTCATTTGCATCATTACACACCTATGTGATCTCTTCACATGCCTAGAGACCATAGTCTCACTCACCACTATAAGTCACTACAAGTTGGGTTGCTTTTAGACATTTCAACACAATGTTTACTGAGTGTTTTAGGTCAAAATATGCCTAAGTTAGAAAACACTCAAACATCATCCTTTATTGATTAAGCAACCACTATTCTTATTCATATTTAACCCCTAGGATTTGGATACAAGATGGAAACTACTATACCTATCTAGACTTTATGACACTTCACCATGGAAAGGCCAAGTGTAAGGTAGAATCCTCATTGGGAGAAGTTAAGGTAAACTCTCACTTTAATAAACTTTATCAACCTTGGCTAACTATGAGTGTCAATGAAGGGTTTGAGCATGGAATTAATTTTTTTTGTCATTTCTAGGATTTTAAACCATACTCAAACATTACAAAGTTATTACATGAATTTCACATCTCTTAACAATTACTGTTTGAACATTCTCACACAATCTTATAGGTGGCAGTTGCAGGGTCACTTGACTGTGTGCTAAGAATTGGTTTTCACAATCAATATTAAACCTTTTAGATAGATTAATATTATTATTTACACTTTATAATCCTATTCATAATATTGAGACCTTCATGTGTTATCAACATGGTTGATCAAGGTTTAGCTCTAATTGACTATAAGTGACATTCATAAAGAAATCTGACTATGCTTATGTGTTAATCCTCATCCCTTCATCAATGCTAAACCTTTAAAATAAAAAATAGTCACCATTTTGTAAGAAATTAGAAACAACATATCACCTTGCATTACCCTTGTTATGAAGACCAAAATAGGGAGATAATCCTCTGCAACTGATGAAACATTATTTGTAGACTATAACATATTATTCTACTAGAAAAATGAAGTGTTTATACCAACTTATTAACCTTCACATGTGAAAAAAGGCTAAAACCTTGTGAGAGAGATTGTCATGCCATTAAATATCTTGTACAACACTTTTGTTTCTCATATCAATGCAAACAAAGAAGGAAAAATGAGGTGTTGGGGATGTGCAAGTAATTTTGAGAAGCCAACCTTCTTAGCAATTGTTCATGAATTATAAGCAACCAAACATGTGAATATTGAGATTAATTGGAAGTACACAAATATTATTTTCACCCGCCAAAGTCATTTTCTCTAACTCACCTCCTCCTATCCATACCAAAGGAAGATTGGTTGACCTTTTTGACTTATCTAGGAGAGAAATGGGAAAAAGAGGTTAGTTTTTTCCATTTTGAGCATGACAAATATAATTAAGCATGGACTTAAACTAAGGGGACATAAAGATAAAATTTTAAAGTCTTCCCACATGCCTTGACTATTGTATAGGCAATACAACTACTTAAATCCACCTGAAACTACCTGTTCTTCTTGGGTAGAGTTTGAACCTATAGAATATCAGTCCAAAAATAGTTTATCTAACTATTCTTTACATTTAGGACGTTGTGTATTCTTTAAAACACTTTTCCTCTTGTATAAACCATACAATTTCATTTAATGACTCAAAAAGTGACCTTAGAATGACTTAAGACGAACTAACAAAAGTGACAAGGGTGAAAACATTATGTTTGACCTCATTAAGACCATGGTACACATTTTCCAATCTAAGAGACCATAGGGGCCCCTATGACAAGTTTGATCTACATAGAGGGTTGACTTATTTGACTAGGGGGTCAAATCAATCAACATTTTGGCAATTTCCTAAGGGTAACATGCCAACTATGCTAAAGACCAATAGCCTTTTGCTATCCATTGGGATATGGATTCACCTATACACTGATCTTGAAACTAATAATCCCTTAAAAAGACACCAAACACAACACACACAATATGGAAACAAGCACACAAAACAAGAAACTAAAGTATACACTTGTGTTCACATGAACACTTAGGGAAAACATAAAACAACTCAAACAAACTAACTTATGCATAAACTAACCTATGAAAAAACTAACCTAGATAGAACTATTCCTCCTAGAGCAAAGGGGAATATTGAAACATTATTTTCTCCATGAAGTGAAAGAGTGAATGAGGCATATTACCTTTTGGGCTTTAGCATTTGTGTCTCCAACTCCTTCATGATGTTTGTTAATCTCCTTGTCATGATCCTCAATGCAAAAATGACAAGTGTAAACATATCACCTATGAAGTTTAATTACTTTTGAATCTCAATAGCCTCTATATTCTCATGGTACTCCTAAACTACAACTTCCAATGGTGTTTCAACAAAACATACCTCCTTAACTTCCATGGCACTTTGAGAGAGATCAAGTTGTTCACCAGCTTCAAGTTCCTCAAGGTCATTAAGGAGTTTTGTATAGTATATACAATCTTGGTCATTTTCCTCCATGAGGACATATTTCTCTATATTTTTATGCACTTGACATTCAACTTTGAAAAGTTCTTGAAGTTCTTAGAAAATCCTCATCTACTACTGCCGATCATCCTTGTCTTTCTCTTTGAGATCCACCACCTCTTCAAATTCATCTTCTTGGTCCTTGAGCACTTGATCAACTTCAAATATGACTACAACTTCAACAAGTTGGGATGTCATAAGATCTTCTTTTAAGATGATACTCCTAAGAGGTAAGGCAACTTCAAGAGTGTTTCTTAACTGACTAGTACGGTGTGTAGTCTTTTGAAGGCCTTCAAAATTATCACATATGTCATTGAACTTATACCACATGTCATCTTGTATCATGGAGTTAAAAACAACTTCTTATTCAATGGTATTTTTATATTCAAGTTCTTGATCATGCTCATGAACATCAACCAACTCATAAGATGTAGAGTCCTTCTCAAGCACTCTTCTTTCATGTCTTGACTAAAATATTTATGGAAAACTTCAATATGACATTCAACATCCTTCCCTTCACTTGATAAGATTGAATTGCACTTATATTCACCAATGGAAGTCCTTATGGTGATATCTTCATCATAAATTCTCATGTTATCTTCTTGATCAGTTATAGTTTGAACTTGTTCTTCTTCACTAATCTCCCATAGGATAGGTTCTCCTTTAATAAGGTATGTGTTGGGAGGGTGATGTATAGGCTCATGGGTTGGATAAGGAGTATGAGATTTAATGGAGTGATAATGAATAGGCTTGAGAATGTAAAACTCTTTAATGAAATCATGGGGAAATGACAAGTTGGATTGGTCAATAGGAAAGATGCCTTATTTAAAAAGAGTTTCACTTTTCTCATAGCCTTATTGAGGTTAATCAATAGCTTTAGGCTCATATATAACCTCTTGGTTTTCCCACATTATTAGTCTATCTATTGAGCATTAGATACAACTTTTTTCCAAGTACATCTTCTCATTGATAACATATTAGGTTTCTTCTTCAACCAACCTTCCACATGTCCATCAAATTTTGAATTGAATCTCTGAACCACTTAATGAGATGGTTAGGAATCACATCAAACTCTTCATCCTATTTTTTCATCTCTTCTTCATTATCTATCAGACTTGGCATGAGTGCCAATAAGAATTTGGAATGAAATGGGATTGAATTAGGAGGAGGGTAATAGTGGGGATTATGATGAGCTTTAATTTGTTGAATAAGTTGCCCAGCTTGAGCCTATAGGAATTCCTATATTGTTTTAAAATATCTTGATTTTTACTCAATGGGATCATCTGATTCCTCATGATAGGACTGATAAGATTCATATTGAGGTTAATATGCATCGTGATAACGCTGGTAGGAGTCATATTAGGATTGATAATAAGACAATTCTTGATACTCTTCTTGATATCCTTCCTCATAAGCTTTTTCATTGGGTTGTTCAAGAACATCATGTTCCTATGAATAGGATGATCATAGGGATGCCATGGCTCATAGGACTGATGAAAACTTTGATAGGGCTATTGAGGGATATAACATGGGTCATAACAAGGTTGATAGGGAGGTGCATATTATAGGTTCTCAACATAACCATCCATATAAACTTCATTAATTTAATGAAACACAAGAATTAATAAAAATCTTCAACAAAAGATACTCAGGTTGCTTACAACCATATGATTACATTTAGAGTCCTCATTGGTGTTTGATTGAATGCTTCCAAACGCTGATAGTAGGAAGAACACACCAACAATTCTTCTACTCTTTTATACCTTGGTCCCACTAGGCATGCCATAACTATTATCATTCAATATTACACCCTAGAGATGGTTGTCCAAGCCTACTCTAAATTGAGTGAAACATTGGATTACCTCTAGGCCTATGGGTTGCCTATAGTAGAGGTAAACCTCTAAGTTTAAGGGCTAGCTCCCTAGATTAGACTTTTATAGTTTATCATATACACTAATTTATTACTTGGATGAAAAGAGTTAGAAGGAATCATGAAATTAAATTAGTCTAATTAGGTAATACATGAGATATATTTATACTATAATACTATACAATTACACTATGAAACATGACTCACAACACTCGTCTCAAAATCCTAGATTACTATAACATAATTATTTCAAACATGGAGGTGATATGCATTACACTAATAAAGGTGAGTGAATATAAGGTCACATTTTAGACACTAATGATACTCTTTTACACTTAAAGATAGGTAAATACACTTGACTACACTTCATGTGACCTATTAGAGTGAGAACTACTTTTATCGAACATGGAAGAGTAAAGAGAAGGCAAGGATAGATACTTATCACTAGACACTTCATTATGAAACACTTCAAACACTTAGATAATAAGTTTATGAGATAAAAACTAGATTAAAAATATTTATTTCAAAGGCAAATATAATATTTAAACCAACAGGGCTTCACCATACTAGGTGTCGATCCCTTAAAAAATCTAAAATGGCTTGCATTTATAGAGAATGTGAGAAGAAATAGAAGTGGAAAGGTCACTATTGTCACAAAATATCACAATTTATATGATTTTTTTAAATCCTAATCTAATATTTTGGCAACATTGGAATACCTCTAGGCTTGTGGGTTGCCTATAGTAGAGGTAGACCTCTACATTTAAGGGTTAGCTCCCTAGATTGACCTTTAAGTACTTATCATCTACACTAACTGATTGATTTTATGAAAAGAGGTAGAAATATAAATTAAATTAAACTATTATAATGGGTTGATACAAAATTAATATATACACAAGATTATCATAATCTTGTACTAAGAGAAATGACTTACAATACTAGCTTCAAAGTCCTTAAAGACTCTAACATTAATATTTCAACATGAAGGTGATATGCATGAAAAATAATCAAGGTAAGTGAACCAGAAATTATTTTAAAACACCAAGTATACTTTTATTCTAAAAAATATACCCATACACTTGAAAACACTTCATGTGACCTGATAGAGTGGAAAAACTTGCACCAAACATGGAAGGATTGAAAGAAAACAAGGATGGATGCCAATCACTTGACTATTCACTATACATATCTTCACACACTTTGAAAATATATTTTATAAAATCAAAATAAGATTTCATTTATTATTAAAATTAAAATTACAACATCAAACTATCATGGCTTCACCATACTAGGTGTGGAATTAACATATAAGAGCTAAAATGGCTAGCATTTATAGAATGTGTGAGGGGAGAGAGAAGAATGAAGCTCAAGATTCATAAGAACAAGTGTCAAGATAAGAGACTGAGTTAATTTTTATGATAATGGAGTATTAAATAGACCATGAAATGTCTCTTTGGATAGATGTCCCTCAAAATCATTGAACTCACCAAAACTGGCATAGGATACTCTCAGTTGGCTTATTGAAATTACTTTCATCATGAGGCATATTTTGATTGGTCCAAACCAAGATAGGAATAGTTGAAACATATGTAATATGAAGGGGGGTTTATAATAATGACAAAATAGTTATCATATGCATTTATAACTATTGGTCTTCTTTTGGACACTTGTTCTCACCATCTTCAGTCACAATTAGCCTTCTTTCACTCATTCCTCATACTTATCACTCAAGTGACCTTTAGTTTTCCAAAAAAATCTAAGGAAGAAGTGATATGACACCTTTAAAGAGTCCCCTTTCCTCAAAATCCATTATGTAGACCTTAAAATGCCTTCCAATTGGAATTATTAGTTTCTCACTTGGTGCTCACCCTCTATTCTCATTGTCTTTTATAGACTATCTAAATTGAAGGATCTTGGATAAGTGTTTTTATGCATGGTATTGTAAAGAAATGGATATAGATAGTTACATCAGGTCATAACTAACCTTACCTAATGATCCTCAGTCTTTAACTCTCCTTTGCACCCATAAAACATATAAAATCCTTTAAGAAACCCTATTTTCACCATGTCCATACAAATAGGGTACAAACCAATTATGTGGGGAAGAGCATGGGTGAGTCCTATAAAGGTTAAAAATTAGTTTTTATGTCATGATATATTTATTGGATGCACCTACAACCATTTCTTTCTAATCAAGTCTCAGGCAAGGGTTTTGGAGGGTTTATAGTGTTTCAGACTCTTAAGGATTGTTCATATAATCCTAATGTTGAAACCTCATAAAAATTAAACTAAAATCATGTGATGGACCCTATTAACATATCCTAACTCCTTGGGTTTCCATGCTAAATGTTTTTACTAGTGTGAGCATCTAAAGATGCCCTCTCGAGTTTGGGAGTGCATTCTAGATAGGTTTAATGTATCTTTTAGGCCAAAATGACTTTTATGTGATATATAATAAAAAACAAAGGTTTAAAACAAATTCATACATCCAATGAAGGTCATCCAATATGTGGTAAAGTTCATTTGTCCATGGAAGTGGTATTGATACCCCATTAGGGCTTTAGGCCTAGACTAGGCCTAAAGGCTTGACCTGTGTTTCATTACTTAAGAACACCTTTTGTAGTTTCCATCACTTATAAGGTAATCTATATGTTGGTTCATTCCCAAAATAACTCGCCACACATTTTTAAATTTTTATAATATTATTTTCATCTTCCTCTTACCCTTCACACTTATTGCCTACAGTCTGAAATGGTTGGGAGTACCCTATGTCTAAGATAGAACATAGAGAATCTACCTTATTGTCTTAGCCAATGTGAATATATTAGAGGTTCCAATAGGTCATTTAGGTGTTCTATACCATATTTCACAATGGGATAAACCTTCAAGAATGTTCAAACCTCAAAATCTTCAAAATAGACTTGTATACAAGTTAATGTCTAGGGTTCTCTTTATGCAATGTTGGACTTGCTAGGTTCACCATTTTGTACCCTATTTATTTGGTATAAGAATATTATGAGATGGATGTCACTAACTCTACAAGAGTGATCACCATTTTAAAACCTCCTCAAACCCTGTCAACCTCTCAACTCACCTCTCTCTACTGCCTAGGCCTAGTTAGTAGACTATGTGACTATATTTTTCACTCAGAAAAAGGATGTGCCTATAGGTGTCCTTCAATGCTAGAACTTTTATCTCATTATTGGGTTCATCTTAAAATACTTGAGATAATATCCCAACTATCTAGATTCAAATCTCAAGCCTAATGACTTTTGCTAAGACCAAACTATCATGTTCTAGTGCACTGTCACACTACAATCAAACTATAGGTGATCATTTTGAGAGAAAAAAGGAACCTTGTAGATGATTTTTAATTATTGAACCCTATGTTTCACATCCTATGGAATCCTTAAATTAATTGGATTCATATCCAACTATCAAGTGCTCATGTCTATAGGTTTTCATCTCTAGCTTCTTATTATCAACTTGTAGGTGCATACAGTCAGACTATAGGTGGCCTTTTTTAGATTAAAGGGACCCATATAGGTGATGTTTCACACCAAAACTTGAATATTTACCTATTTTTTTAATATGGATACCATGGTATTCTCTATATCCAAGTGGGAAAACTTGATTGTAGGTTATACCTCCATTATGTCTCATGGTGATGTAAAGCCATTTGAAACAAACACTATAGAGAACACTATCATTATACAATGGAAGAATAATAGAGAGGGAAAATGTACTTACACATCCTTCTCTTGATCAAAAAACCACCCCATCATGTAAAATAATTTCCCCTATTCTTGGGCTACTTGATGAACGCCATTGGACTAGTTTATACTTCAAGATGCTCCATTATGAAAGGATCAAATAAAGGTAGAGTCCCTATTTCAAAAATTTGAAGGTAAATAATCCTTAAAGTAACTTTCTTAACTTATGAGCATGGTTTGGCATCTGTCTACTATCATATGTAGTTTATACTATCTAAATGGCACATTCAATGCTATTATGCCTTAATGGATGTTTCAACAAGATCAAACACCTTCAATCATCATCCTCTAGTCTCTATGGAGCTACCTATAAGTGGACATTAGTTCACTAACTGTGTTCATTAGAGAATTGGTTATCTAAACAAATATAAGATTATTTGAATATCTTAAAATTTGATTGTATACACATAAATATACTTTCCATCACCTTTAAACCCTCATGTTTTAACATCATGACTATTCAAATGCCCTTTCTTCACCTAACTGTATGTGACAGTCACATAGAAAGTTGATTGTGTTAATATGCTCCTTGACTGTGATCTTCATGTGAAACATTTTTAAACTAATATTTATAATAAGATGTGGTTACTATGACATAAGATTCATTAAACACATGTAACCTTTTCTTGAAACCACTACAAGAAAAAAACCCCTCTATAATTGATGTAACACTGACTGTGCAACTCCAGTGGTGACCTCATCTATAAACTTAAGATGTTTGGCTCAATAATTAACTTACACACATGTAACCAAGGCTAGAAACCATGATATAAAAGTTTCCACACTCTCCAAAATAATGTATATCACTTGGTTTGTATGAACTAACTCAAAAAAAAAAAGGAAACCTGTAGGGTATGGAAATGAGCAAGAAGAAAAAGTGACTAGCATTCTAAATAATGGTTCATAGAGCTTGGCACACCAAATTTGGAACTCCTACCATGTATTTGAATTATAAAAGGATTGATGCCTCCCAACAATTGTATTTTACTTGAATCAACCCCTACTATCCATACTAAACCAAAATTGATTGACCTGTTTGGCATACATAAAAGAGAGATGGAGGAGCATAACAGTTTTAGGCCATTTTCAAGTGTTTAGAATTTGATTAAATGTATAAGTGAGTTCATGGGAGTTTAAAGGATACTATATAAGACTTCCACACATGCCACACTCATGTAAAAACTATACAACTACCAAAACTTCCTCCTTTTCCAACTATTTTCAATATTTCAATGTAGCACCTACAAGTTTTTAGTTAGGACTAACATATCTGATAAGAATCTGACATGAAAGATGTTGAAAGACACTTTGAAACACTTATCCTTTTAGGAAAAATGTAAAAACTTCATAAATGACTCAAATAGGACCCCTAGAATGACATAAGACATAAAGGACTATATGACCAAGGTAATGACACATTAAATGACCCCTATCTAGGACAATGGAACACATTTTGATCATAATATTCCCATATCTAAGTTTTTAACTATAGGGGGTTGACTTATTTTTAATTGTGGTCAAAATATTAAACATTCTTGATGATTTGCTAGGGCTGACAAGCTGACTATACCAAAGACCAATAGCCTACTTCTATCCATTGGGATATGTAGTCACCTATGCATAAGTTTAATACTCAATGCCATGAAAAACACACCAAACAACAAGAAAAGACACATGAAACAAGACACTTAAGTAAAAACACATGTGTTATCAATAACAATTATGGAATACATATTCAACAAAATAAAAGGCACACACTTATCCTAATATTTACAAGACATCACTTGAGGGGAAGAACAACTCACCATACTTCATCCAGGGTCAATTATGGTCCCTCTTACATCCTTACTACTCCATGAAAGTAATCTAGCATGTGAGGCATGCTTGTCAACAAACACTTGCTCTTGTTGATGGTCAAATGACTTACCATCCTTGGTTCTCCTATTGTCTGCAAGTGGACTACTTTGAGCTTTCATGAATGTTCTATTTTTCTCTCCAAGAAGATTTTTTGAACTTCCAACATTCTTGACTCTTGCCATGTCTGATTGGTGTTCTTTAAATTTTAGGTTAGGAGTGGTCACAACTACCTCAACTTTACTCTCTTCATTATCAAGATGCACTTGATGCTTGGAAGCATCATACTAGTCTTCATTCTAGTTCACCACATCTAGAGTGAGTAATCTTCAGGCTAAAGTGTAGATTGTTACTCAAGCACAAACATATTTGCCTTAACTTCATTAGGCTTCTCCATGACTACAACTTCTTTGACAATAGTAAGACACTCACCTTCATGCTTAGCAATGTACTATTTTTAATAATCAATAGGACATTCAACCATATAATTTTTAGGTTTATAAAAAATCCTATCATAATATTAACACTTATTAAGAGGCTTAATAGGAGAAGTAGGCTTACTCAATTGATCAAACTCTTGACATGTGGCATTGACCCATTGCCATAGGTTATCTTCCCCTTCATGAATATCATCTTCAAGGGCTCCTTCATCAATTATAGGTAGAAATACATTGTTATTCTCACCATATTTATCTATTGTGATCTTCAAATTATCATCAACATATACATGAATAAATTAATTGCCTTTAGCAACTTATGAAAAAGAATGCTTAATTCTTACCTTAGATTACTCATATATTCCCTCATGGATTGTATAGGTGCCAAGATCAGTTTGCTCAAAGTAGATGTATGGATCATGTCAATATGTGTCTACACCATACTCATATAGAAACAAATTAGAAATGCCTTCAAGATTGGAAGATGTACCATCATCCATAATAGACTCCTCTTTATCATTGATGACAATTCAAATTAGAGTTTACTTCAACATAGGATTTAATGTGAAATTTAGAAAGTGGTTGAGTTCTAATGGTCACCTTTACTCCATACCTTGTCCCAAAGTCTAAGAAGGAACAATCAGCTAAGAGGTAGCCTCCTATCTTGGCTGTGAAATCCATTAAGAGGAAGATAGCAAAGTGGGCAGGTAAATCAACAACCATAATGTCCTGAAGGATAGGGAAACTAGGACAATCATGAAAGAAAACATTCAACCCTTTGACCAATCCCAATGACTTCATAGGTGTACCATATAATTGAATCACCCCTTTACTATGTGGTTCATACTTTAAACCCAATTTTTTAGCTACAACCTTAGGCATCACTGATGTGATAGTTCCACTATCAACTATGCATTTATGAACTAGTTTATCCCCCAAAATGAGAGTGAGGTAGAAGGGTGGAGGCTTCTCAAATTTGGTAGAAGGTTATACAATGTTATTAGGATCATTCATAAGAGAAAGATTGTTATGACCATGGTTCGATGATGAAGTGTTAGCATGAATTATGGATAGTTGCTTTTTCAAGAGTTCCTTTTGGCCAAGCATATGGACATCCCATAGAGAGATAGATACCTTGGAATTATTCAAATAATACACAATTTTAGAGTAGGAGTTTTTAAATTTTCTTGAGTCCTTGGATGAAAAGAAGTAGCTAAAACATGAGGTATTGAAGAACTTAAAGTAGACCTTCCAACATTCTGACTTGAAGAAGGTGTAAGAGTAGTAGGGATTGCCATACTTGCAATCATGTATTGTTACCTTGTAATAGGGTTGTTTTCACTTGTAGGAACACTATTATCATATCCTATAGCCTTCCTCTTATCTCTAGTATTGTCTACAACTAAATTCCCTTGGTTAAGAACATAAGTATCTTTAACTATGAAGTTAGTGAAACTCACTCCTTGAGGTTTCCATTCCTCATGTGCTTACATGAGAACTTCATTTTATGCTAATAGTTGAGGAGTAATTCCTCCTTGAGAAACTATATCTTTCTCTCCACCTTCATTTTCATCCATGAACTAGACTTGTTTCCATTCTTCTCCTTGTATTAGATTGTTATGCACTAGTACCATAGCTCTTATGTTGGAAGTAGAGGTAGGATTGTATGCATTGGTAAGCTTATTAAAATTAGGCTATCATTGACCTCTCCCTTGCACATATTGTTGACCATATTACTGAGGATAGGGGTAGGAGTTTTGAGTCACTCCATAATTTATATTAGGTTGCCTAGTTTGAGCCTCTAAGGTTTGATATCTTGCCTTCCAATAAATTTTATCTTCTACCTTCTTAGGAGGAGTACTTGACTTGGTATTTACATTAGGAACTTGAGAAACACTTGGAGTATTAGTAGACATATTAGGAAATAGATGCATGGAAACTTTTGGGGGAAACTTTCCTACGTATATAAGGTCATTATTAGCTCTAATGGCAAGGTCATATGCTTCAGGTAAAGTGAAACCACCCATGGATTATAAAATTATGGATATGTCAGTACCAATAGCCCTCAAATATATGGGAAACACAAAGCTAGTATGTGGTCTCATGGGAGGAGGTAACCTATGCTAAGTCATTTGGAATATGTCATTAAATTCATGTTTTGTCTCCTTGGGGGCTCTATGAATCACATTGAGCTGATGGATGAGTGATGTGTGATCACTTTTTTCTTCACATCTTAATGTTAGTAGCTCTCCAAAATCATCCAAAGTTGTGATACATCCACCAGGAAAAGTCCTATACCAATCAAGTGTTTTCCATCTAAGGGACATGAAAAGGAGTCAACAATATTGACCTCAGTGACATTGTGAAAACTATAGAATTTTGCTAATGTTCTCACTAGGAGTGACATGACCTTCACCATTGAATGTAGGAACACTCTTTATAGAATTAAGGGGAATGTCATCATATGCATAAATATGGATAGGGTTTTTAGTGTTAAAGGCTAGGAAGGCATGATTCCTAGCCATGTCCCCCTCAAGTTATTCTTCACTCTCTTGGTCCTCTTGGCTAGTAAAGTCCTCTTTCTCTTTAAATGGCAAAATAGGCTGAGGATGTTGAACTTCAAGAGGAAGTATAGGTTGAAGAGGTGAGTTTATAGGATTGAAAAATATACTAGAAGATGACTTAGTAAGTAACCTAAAGTATGAAAATAATAATATTACAAAATAATGGTCTAAAAATAAATTTTACCTTGAATGGAGTCACCAAATGCTGATTAAAACACCATATGCAACTGTGATGTTGTCAAGACCAATATTCACTTTGACAAGTTATATTTATAACAATGGTCCCACCAGGTGTGCCAAAACTATTGTCAAAAAATCTCAAAATATATAGGAGGTTATTCAAGCCTACTCTAATATTTAGGCAACATTGGAATACCTCTAGTCCTTTGGGTTGCCTATAGAAGAGGTAGACCTCTAGGTTTAAGGGCTAGCTCCCTATATTGACCTTTAAGTGATTATAAACTACATTAACCAATTACTTGTGAGAAAAGAGGTGGAAATATAAATGAAAGTAAACTATTCTAAGGGGGTGATACACCATGAATATCTCCATAAGATTATCATACTTTTGCACTAAGATAAATGACCTATAATACTAACTTCAAAGTCCTAGAAGACTCTAACATTAGTATTTTAACATGAAGGTGATATGCATGAAAAATAATCAAGGTAAGTGAACTAGAGATTAGTTTCAAACATTAAGGCTACTTATACACTTTAAGATAAACCAATGCACTTGAAAATACTTCATGTGACCTGCTAGAGTGGAATAATGTGAATCAAACATGGAAAGATTGAGAGAAATCAAGGGTGGATGTCAATCACTTGAATATTCACTATACATTTATTCACACACTTTTAAAATTTAGTTTATAAAATCAAAACCATATTTCATGTATTATTCAAAGGCAAATTATAAAATCAAACCAAAATGGCTAGCATTTATAGAATGTTTGAGAGGAGAGAGAAGAATGAAGCTCAAGAGTCACAAGAACAAGTGTCAAGCTAAGAGAGTGAATTACATTTATAGGAGAATGGAGTATGAAATAGACCATGAAATGTCTCTTTGGAAACATTAAAATCCCTTAGAAGCATTAAAATCCCCAAAAATGGCATAGGATACTCTCAATTGGCTTCTTGAAACTGCCTTCATCATGAGGCATATTTTGAATGATCCAAACTAGGATAGTAATAATTAACACATATTCATACTCAATTGATAGACAATCATCCATTGACCAAGAACTATCAAAAATAGAGAAGGTATGTGGGTACTATATACCCCCATTAATTGACAAAGTGGGGACACTCTCGACTAACCTAATAATGATCACCACCAATGAGGATGGTTGTATTATTTAGATATATAGGGCTATAAGATAAGTAATACGAACTCCAACTTGAGTGTATATATTTTTTTTGAAAACCCATCCTCATACCCATCCCCATATATGAAGGGGGGTTATAATCATGGCAAAATAATAATTAGATGTGTCCCTAACCACTATTCTTCTTCTAAACACTTGTTCTCACCATCGACAATCACCATTAGCCTTCTTTCACTCATTCCTCATACTTGTCACTCAAGTGACAATTTTTTCAAAAAAATCTAAGAGGTTCTATGACAACTATCAAGAGTCCTCTTGCCTCTAAATCCATTAGGAAAACCTTAAAAGGCCTCTCAATTAGACTTTTCACTTTCTCACTTAGTGGTTACCCTCTATTATCATTATCTTCCATAAACTACTTGAAGTGAAGGATCTTGTAAAAGTGTTTTTATACATGTAAGTGGTAATAAATAGATATAGGGAGTTATAATAGGTCATAACTAACCTTCCCCAATGATCCTTAGTCTTCAAATCTCCTCTACACCTTCAAAACATATAAAATCTTATAAGAAACCCTATGTTCACCCTGTCCATACAAATAAGGTACAAACCAAATGTGTGGGGAAGAACATGGGGGATAATTATGAAATTATTAAACAATTTATAGGTCATGCTATCTCTACAACCATTTCTTTCCAATTAGGTCTAGGGCAAGGGTTTTGGAGGGTTTATAGTGTTTCAGACTCTTAAGGAGTGTTCATATAATCCTGACATTGAAACATTAGACCAATTCCACTAAAAGCATGTTAGATATCCTATTCACCATATCCTATTTATTTGGGTCTCCATGCTAAATTTATGTACTAGTGTGAGTATCTAAAGCTAGCCTCTCGAGCTTGGGAGTGAATTCTAGATAGTTCTAAGGTGTCTTTTAGACCAAAATGAATTTTTTGTGATATATCCTACAAACCAGAGGTTTCAAACATCTTCATACCTCCCATAAAGGTCATGAAATATGTGGTAAAGTTCATTTGGCCATGGAAGTGGTATTGAGACCCCATTAGGGCTTTAGGCCTAAACTATGACTAAAGGCTTGACCTATGTTTCATTACTTAAAAACACCTTGAGTAGTTTCTAGCACCTATAGGGAAATATCTATATTGACTCATGCCCAAAAAAACTCCCCATACCTTCTTATAGTGTTATAAGACTTTTCATCTTCCTCTTACCCTTCACACTTCTTGACTACAGTCTAAAATGGTTGGGAGTGCCCTATGTCTAAGATAGAACATAGGGTATCTCCCCTATTGTCTCAGCCAATGTGAATATATTAGAGGCTCAAATAGGTCATGTAGGTATTATAAATGATGTTTTATAATAGTATCACCCTTATATAATGTTCAAAAATCATAATATTGTAAACATACTTGTATGCAAGTGACTGTGCAGGGTTCTTTATATGCAAGGCTAGACTTGCTTGGTTCACCTTTCTATACCATGTTTCTTTAGTCTAATCATATTAAGAGATGGATACCACTACCTATGTCAGAGTGATAACCATGTTCAAACTTCATTAACCCCTATCAACCTATCAACTCACCTCTCTCTACTGCCTAGGCCTAGTTAGTAGACTATGTGACTATATTGATCACTCAAGAAAAGGACATGCCTATAGATGTCCTTTAATGCTAATTTTTTTATCTCATGATTGGGTTAATCCTAGAGTCCTTGAGATCATCTCCCAACTATCTGGATTCAAATATCATGCCTAAGGACTTGTGTTAAGACCAAACTATCATGTTCTAATGCAATGTCACACTATAATCATACTATAGGTGATCATTCTGAGAGAAAAGGGCCCTTGTAGATGATTTTCAAATATTAAACCCTATGTTACACATCCTAGGGTCTCCTTGAAGTAATTTGAGTCATATCCAACTGATAAGTGTTCATGTTTGCAGGGTTTCTCATCTTTATCTTCTTATTATCAACTTGTAGGTGCTTATAATTAGACTTTAGGTGGCCTTTTTGAGGACAAAGGGACCCCTGTAAGTGATCTTTCACACAAAAAACTTGAAAATTTACCTCTTTGTCTACTATGGATACCATGGTGTTATTTATATCTAAGTGGGGACAATTGCTTATAGGTTATACCTCTAAGAGGTCTCATGGTGATGTAAAGCCATTTGAAACTCAAACATTGTAGAGAATACTATCATTCCATAGTGGAAGAATGGTTGAGAGGGAAAATATACTTACGCAACCTTATCTTGATCAAATAACCAATCCATCATGTTAAATAATTAACCCCATTCTTAGGCTACCTAATGGAAGCCATTAGACCAATTTATACTTCAAGATGCTCCATCATGAAAGGATCAAAGAAACACAGAGTCCATATTTTGAAAACTTTAAGGTAAAGAATCCTTAAAGTAACTTTCTTGACTTATGAGCATGGTTTGGGGTTTGTCTACAATCATATAAAATTTATACTATCTAAATGGCACATTCAATGATCTTAGGCCTTAATGGAAATTAAAACAAGATCAAACAACTTCATTCATCATCCTCAAGTCTTTGTGGAGATGATTGTAAGTGGACATTAGTTCACTGACTATGTTCATTAGAGAATTAGTTATCTCAACCAATCTCAAATAATTTGAATAGATTAAAATTTAATTTTATACACCTCAAGATACTTCCCATCACCTTGAAAACCTCATGTTTGACCATCATGATTGTTGAAATGCCTTTTCTTCACCTGACTATGTGTGACAATCACATAGAAAGTTGACTATGTTAATATGCTCCTTGATTGTGATCTTCATGAGAAACATTTTGAAACTAAAATTTGAAAGGAGAGGTGGTCACTATGACATAAGAGGCATGAAAAACATGTATCCTTTGATTTAAACCACTATAGGAAAAAAAACTCTCTGTAATTGATGAAGTACTGACTGTACAACTCTAGTGGTGACCTCAACTAGAAACCTGAGATGTTTGGCTCATTAATTCACTTTCACATGTGTAACCAAGTATGAAAACCATGAGATAAGAGTTTCCACACTCTACAAAACCATTTAAAAAACTTGGTTTGTATGAACCAACTTAAACTAAGAGGAAACTTGTACGTTATGGGAATGAGTAAGAAAAAAAGTGCTCAACATTCTAAATAATGGTTCATAAATCCCAGTACACCAAACCTGGAAATCCTACCATGGATTTGAATTATAAAAGGATTTATACCTCCCACACCTCCCACCAAATGCATTTGAGCTGAATCAACCCTTTTTATCCATACTAAACCAAACCCAGTTGACCTTTCTCACATGCAAAGAAGAGTGATAGAGAAGAAAAAATATTTTAGGACAATTTAAGGTATTTCAAAGTTGATCAAATGTATAAATGAGTTTAGGGGAGTTAAAGGGACACTATATAATCCTACCACATGTGCCACACTCTTGTATAAAATATACAACTACCAAAACTTCCTCCTTTTCTAATAATTTTCTTGATTTCAACATAATACCTATAAGTTTTTAGTAAATACTAACATATCTGACATGAATATAACATATAGGGCATTGAAAGATACTTTGGAACACTTTTCCTTCTAGGAAAACTATAAAAACTTCATAAATGACTCAAATATGACCCCTATAATGACATAAGACATAAAATACTATATGACCAAGGCAATGGCACATTAAATGACCCATATCTAGGACCATGGAACACATTTTGACCATAATAGGCCCCTATCTAAGTTTTCAACTATAGGGGGTTGACTTATTTTAACTTTTGGTTAAAATAGTCAATAGTCAAACAAACAAGTGTCAATCTCTGAGAGATATTTACATTAGAGGATAATGGAGTAGAGAACAAACCATAAAGGTCTTCTTGGACAAATGTCCATTTTGAGCATGACAACCTCTTCAAATAGGCATAGATACTCTTTAACTAGCCTTCATGAAACTGCCTCCATGATGAAGCATCACTTGACTACTTGATACTATACTAGGGAGCCTTGACACATATGTATTATATTAGGGAGGTTATAAATAAGATATGATAGTCCTAAGATACTTCCCTAACTATGATCCTTCCTCTTGACACTTACGTTCACCATTGGCAGTCACCATCACTAGCCCTATAGGTCTGGCTTCACACTTGTCACCTAAGTGACTTGTAGTTGCTCAACCAAATACATGAAATAGGTGGTAGTATACCTTTTTATAACCCATTTTACTTTCACTCCATGATTTATACCTTTAAGATATCCTAATTAGACCTCATCTTCTCATTAGGTAGTCACTTGTCATTTTCCTTATTTGTCCAAGACTTCCTATAGTGAACTATGTAGTAGAGTTATTTTTGAGCTTAAATAAGGTGAGAGATGAGAATAAGGAGTTATAATAAGTCCTTATAGACCTCCTTCAATATCTTTCATCCATCAAATCTCTTCTATACCTACAAAACAAGTCAAATCGTGCATGAAACAAAGAATTGGGCATGTTCATACAAGTTATAGTATGGATCAAATATATGTCATGGAGCCTGGGTGAGATATATACATGTAAAAATCACTTTCATTTCAAACTAAATTGAATTCATCTCCAATCATATTTCATCCATTAGGTCTAGGTAAGGGTTTTAAGAGGGTTTTGAGCTGTTATAGTTCTTAACAATGGCTGATTAAAACCAGATGCTCAATTTCCAAAAAAATTCCACTGATACCAAGTGGAGGAACCTATTAAAATATTATTATCTCTTTGAGGCACCATACAAGGTTTTAATATAGATATGATCACTTGAAGATGGCTCTTGAGATCTTCTTTTACGTTCTAGGTACCCATGACATAGAATTGGGTCAAAATGACCAACTTGGTGTAAATATCTACAAACCAATGGATCTGAACAACCTTATATATCCACTTGAAGGATATTAATGTTATTTAAAGGGTCATGTGGTATTATAAGTGAATTTTATCATCATTAGGGCTTAGACCTAGTTATAGGCCTAATAGGCCTAATTGTGTATCTAGGTACATAACCACATGTGAATGTTCCCAATGACTACATCTACTTATTATCACTCCTTTATATTTAATAATAACCCTTCAACTTATTCTATAATGCTTCAAGAATCTTTATTTAATCCCTTTAATCATTTATGTAGAAACCTTAGAGTTTTGTCTTGACTGGGAGTGCCCTCTTTCTAAGATAAAATAGAGGGAATCTTCCTTATTTCCTTGGTAGAATTGAGACCATGGGAGGATATAATAGGTCTTGATGACCATATTCACAAAGTTTTAGATCTGGATCGCACCCATAGACCCCTCAACATCACAAAATCCTTAATATATGCTTATAAGATTGATGACTGTGCACAAAATTTGGACTGACTATAGGTTAAGGTTTGACACTTGTTTTTTCTCTATCCTTGCATATTAAGATAACCTAAAGATGTGTTGTACAAGTGTGAATATTATCTAAAAGTGCTAAGCCATCTTATACCTTTGATAACCTTTCAAAATACCTCTCTCTACTTGCCTACATTAGTCCATAGACTTTGTGGATTGTGTCACCTGTAGGTGACAATCAGGGAGAGTTTAAAGGGCCTCTGTAGATGTTCATTTGTATCTGATTACTTCATTAATTTATCTTGTTCCTTATGATATCATTGGATCATTTCCAAATTTAGTGAACATATATACCTATAGGGTTTTCTTTTTGTCTCTCACTATCAACACTATGGGTATATAGTCAGACTATAGATGTTTCATTTGGGAAACCACGGGGTTCCTATAGGTGACAGTGTATGTCTTAACCCTAGAATTCAAATTTATTGACTTATATTGAGTTCATTAGTTTTATTCCACACCTATGTGAGATATTCTCATGTCTAGAGACCGTGGTCTAACTCACCACTATAATTCACTACAAGTTGGGTTGTTTTTAGTCATTTCAACATAATGTTTACTGAGTGTTTTAGGCTAAAATATGCATAAGTTAAAAAACACTCAAACATCATCCTTTATTGATCAAAAAACCACTTCTCTTATTCAAATGTAACCCATAAGCTATAGATACAATATGGAAACTGCTAGGATTGTCTATACTTCAAGACACTTCACCATGGAAAGAGCAAGTGTAAGGCAAAATCCTCATTCAAAGAAGTTAAGTAAACTATCTCTTTAAGAAACATTCTCAATATTGGATAGTTATGAGTGTAAATGAAGGATATGAGTGTGGAATTTATTTTTTTTACATTTATAAGCTTTCAAACCATCCTCAAACATTGAAAAGTTCTAACAGGAAGTTCACACCTCCTAATAATCATTGTTTGAACATTCTCACATAGTCCTATAGGTGGCAGTTGCAGGGTCACTTGATTGTGTGCTAAGAATTGGTTTTCAAAATCAATCTTAAACCTTTTAGATATATTATTCTTATTATTTCTAATTTTTAATCATCTTCATAATATTTCAACCTTTATGTGTCATCAACATGGTTGCTCAAGGTTTAGCTCCACTTGACTATAAGTGACATTCACAAGTAAATTTTATTGTGCTTATGTGTTAGGCCTCTTCAATTCATAAATGCTAAACCTTAAAAATAAAAATTTATCACCATGATATAATGGATTTGAAACAACATATCACCTTGCATTACCCTTGTTATAAAGACCAAAATAAGGAGATAAGCCTATGTAGCTGATAAAACACTATTTGTAGACTATAATGGAGTCTTCTACTAGAAAAATGAGGTGTTTTAACCAAATTATGCACCTTAACACATGAAAATAAGGCTAAAAACCTTGTGATAGATATGGTCATTCCCTTGAATATCATGTACAATACTTGGGTTCAGTGCAAACAAAGAAAGAAAAATGAGGTGTTGGGGATGTGCAAGTAGTTTTGAAAATCCAAGCTTCTTCGAAATGGTTCATGAAGTAAAAGAAACTGAACCTATGAATATTTAAATTAATGTTAAGTACACAAATATTAATATCACCCACCAAAGGCATTTTCTCTAACTCACCTCCTCTGATCTGTACTAAAGGAAGACCGATTGACCTTTTTGATTTGCCTAGGATAACGATGGGAAAGAGAGGTCGATTTTTGCCATTTTTGATCCTATAAAAGTTGAATGAGAATGTAAGTGAACTTATGGGACCTAAATAGACACTTTTTAAGTCTTCCCATGTGCCTTGACTATTATACAAGCTGTACAATGGCTTAAAACCACTTGAAATTGCCTGATCTTAGATGGACATTGCACCTACAAAATGCCAGTCCCAAAATAATTTATCTAACTATTCCTGACATGTACGATGTTATATATTATTTTTAAACACTTATCCTCTTGCATAAACTATACAAGTTTATTTAATGAATCAAAATGTGACCTTAAAATGACTTTAGAAAAACTAACAAAAGTGACAAGGGTGAAAACATAATGTTTGACCTCATTATTACCATGGTACACATTTTCCAATATAAGAGACCCTAGGGGTCCCTATGAAAAGTTTTAACTACATAGGGGGTTGATTTATTTGACCATGGGGTCAAATTAATCAACATTTACCATTGACATGTAGTATATGAAATAAATCCTTAAAATGTTATGATAGATTGTCATGATCTAAAATACAATATATCATAGTTAGTTCATAAGATTTTAGTCATTAGTGACAGGAAGTGAAATAATCTTGTTAATTATAGTAATAAGTATAGTCTTTATGCTAAGAAGTAATGTAATAACATCCTTATGGCACCATATCATAGCATGGTTTATCTAACAATAATAAAGACAAAATAATTGAACCATAAATAGATGAAATCAAGGATATCTTTCAATCACCTAAATAATTTCCTAGATACTTTACACTAAAAAATACTATTTATTTTATCCCTTAAATACCTCTACTTCAAACCTCTTTATACAACATATCATTTCTAGATAATTAATATATCAAGTGGTAGATCTATGAAATCATGGATAATGGACACATCATGCCCAAATTATTGTCTTGAAGAAGCCCAGTTGTGCTTGAGATAAATAAGGATGGGAATGAGGTTGTGCATCAATTAAAAAAATCTTAACAAGATTAAAATGAAGAACTACTATCCTCATATAAATATTAAGGCAATTTTCTACCATATCCATGGTGTAGAAGTCTTTTCCAAAATTGATCTTAAGTTTGGGTATCATCATATTCATTTTAAACCTATAAATATTTGGAATATAGTGTTAAAAACAAAGGAATAATTGATTGACTAGGTTTTTATGTCTTTTAGGTTAACTAATGTAATGAAATAATTCATTAAGATGCTGAATGACATCCTTAGGCCCTTTAACTATGTCATTTTTTAATCTACCTTGATGACATCCTAATCTTTATAAAATATGGGATGAACATCTACACCATGTTAAACTACTGTTTCACATTTTTAGAAACACATTTTTATGATAACGTGAGTAAATGTTAATTTTTCACATAAGAGATACAATATTTGTGATATATTACACACACAAGGAGTGCATGTGTGAACTTGATCAAGATTCAAGTCATACAGGAATGCGAAACACCAAATAACTTTGTATAGATTCAAATATTCTCATAATTATAAAATTATACAAGATATTTGTCTTTAATTTTTATCATTTGAACCAAGCTACCAAAGGTGGAACTGAATAAAGTTTCATATATCCAACTTCATAACAAAGATAATTTGATGAACTAAAATTTAGACTCTATTTTGTGCTACTAGTGTTACTTGACTATAAATTTTAAATATCATCCAATTCATTTAGTAATAAAATTGACTATCACAAATGGGTATTGACAACACACGTCCTAAAAAAGATTTAATTTCTATTATAATATATTAAACAACATATGGTTGGAATAAAAGATACCTTTAGAGTATATACTTACATCAGATGATGAGGGAGTGATTAGGCATGATGAGGGATGGTGAGGGCCAATGATGGAGTGATGAGGGATAGTGAGGTTCAATTAGGGAGTGATTAGGGATGATGAGGGATGAATAAAGAGTTATTAGGGATTATGAGGGATGAGGATGGAGTGATTAAGAATGATGAGAGATGGTGATAGTTAATGGAGGAGTGATTAGTTATGATAAGCCCAAGAGATTATAGATAATTATGGATAATGAAGGTTAATGAGGGAATTATTAGGCATGAGGAAGGATGAGGAGTAAGTTATTAGGGATAATGAATAAGTGATTAGGGATGATCAGGGATTAGGAAAGAGTGATTAAAAATGAGGAAGGATTGAATAGGAATGATGAGGGATAGTGAGGGTTAATGGAGGAGTGATTATGGATGATAAGGGAGTGATTAGAGATGACTAAGAATATTGAGTTTTAATGAGGTAGTGATTAGGGATAATAAGGAATGATGAGAGAGTGATTATGGGTGATGAGGAATGAGTAGGAAGTGATTAGTGATGAGGGAAGGATGATGAATAAGTGAAAATAACACAAAGTGGTTGTTTAATGTGTGTAGGTCATCAATGTGACTTATAAAACCCCAATCACAGCACTTTGGATCAATTTCAAAGTGATTAGTTTGAAAACATTAATTTTTACAAACCTAAGACTCCTAGAAATGATAGGAATCAATTTGGAAGGAGCAAAAACATAAAAAATGATTATATGTTTACCAAAAATGTACATCAATTGAAAAATTATGACCTAAAATCCCTAGGTTCAATACTTAGACCCTGAAAATGCCTTAGTACTAACCAAATTAAATTTTGAAAAGCCATTTTCCACATCATAAGGCATGTAGCTATGAGACCAACTCTATCAGATTAGAGTGACCCTAATTTCTTATATTTACTAAAATAAACATAAAGTATAAGTAAATAAATGTAAAAATATAACTTTAAACTTACTTAATGCATATAAGTTTACTAACATGATTGCATTATTAATGCTATCACACTATTTGAATTTGAATTCAAACACCAAGCCTTTTGGCTTGGGAATGGCTTGGATCCCTGAGCCAAAGGATTGGACCTATCAACCTATAGTTGAGTCTGATATTTTTGGTAAAAATAAAAAAAATTAACTTTGATCACCAAATACACTATAGAATTCAATGTTAAAATTCAAAAACTTAGTACCATCATGATGAGCAAGCTCTCATCTTTCCAAAAATATTATTTTTATAATTTTTGGACTAATTTAAGGTTTCAAATTGTGTTGATTTCTAACTATATCTTTTCTAGGCCACTACATACCATAAATATACATGCCTATACATGTTCATGTAATTTTTTTCATTTATACAAGTGAAAAGCATGTTATATGGTCAAAAAATAGGCCTAATTCTACACACTTTAAAAAAAATGATTTTCATTTTTTAGAGGTAGTTAGGCATGCTGCATTACTAACCCTTTTTGTTAGTTTTTAGGATCTATTTACATGTAAGATTCACAAACTAGAAGATCTTATCTAAATGTGCACTAAAAGGTTTAATACAATATTAAACACTGCTAGAAAAATGGTGTGTTGTAAATCCATCTATCTACTCTATTTTATTTTAAAAAATGGGATTTCATTAAAATTTTATATGTTTGACCTAGTTATACTTAACCATTTTTTAGAAAAATAGTGTTTTAGAAACTAGACTCAAAATTCTACATTTCATGTTCTTACACCATCTTCTAATTTGCAATGTAGGTATCTTGAATTGTCTATAGAAGTTTATATTTCTCAAGTTTTAAGAAAATCATGTTCATGGGTAGGCCCCCTTTTATCCCGCAACATTGTGCACTTACCCTTACCATAGGCTAGAGGACCCTATGAAGTAAAACATAAACAAAATAAACCATATTCACTTTCTTATATGTATCCATGCCTGCAATGCATATCTATAAATTATTTATTCAATATGGAAATACAACCACCTACATGTATACATTCATGATGAAAAATTATTTATTAACTTTTGGGTGTCAATATAATTCAATTGACATTTGTATAGGTCATAATGATCACTCAAAAAAATAAACATATACTAGATTGAATTAGCATGGATTTAAATCATGTTGTCCCCATTAGAAAACATTCATTTTAATATTGAGAATGACTTGAAAGTTTACTTATTCAATGTTCTAGTTGCTTTGATTGAATCACCATTTATTTTTTATCACTAAGAACTATGATAGGATGTGTACATACCTAAATCTTGTCAATAATACTTGATCATGTTAGTTTTGGACCTTTTTCACTTTAAATAATTTGTGAACTTAATTAGTTTATATTTTTCCACCTCACTCTATCTTCATCCATTATTTGGACCTATTCTCTTTTCTAAACTATTATTAATCACATGTAAACATGTTTTAATTATTAAAAACACCCTTAAGTTTTAGTAAAACCAAGCCATAACCCAAATTTCACATGTTTTACTTATGGATAAAATCAACCAATAGGTAAAATGGTGGCATTAGGAATTGTCCTTATGGATAAATCAACTCCTTTATCTCTCTAAAAATTAGTTTATAAAATTTAGCTCATCTCTTATAATTAGATCAATATATTTATGATATTAAAGATGGGGATTTCCCCTTTTGGATCGCTATAAAATCATAGTTAAGTCATTCATTTCAAAACTTGAAAATTCCATTATAGAGGCATACTTACATTTTTCACATTGATAAAAAGTTCCCTATTCTTCCCAAATCATATTCTCATCACTACAAGTAGTCTTGAGCCATGTCAAAACCTTGATTTATCTAGACTAAATAAAATCATGATCAAGAATTCAAGTCATTCCTATATGTATTCATATATTTAAAGGATTAAAATTACATAAATCACTCTAAATGGGAGAGCTACATAGGATTGATTCTCTCTATGGATTAATGGATACATAGGCAACATTCAATCATTGTGGAGGTGATTGGGGTTAGCTCAACTCAACTACACTCCATCTTTTTCTATTTACATTACTTTCAATCATTGTTATCCATATTAGGGTTTCAACCTTGAAGAAGCTATTTAGATGTCTTCTACACACATCCAAAGGTAAAATATATGGATACGTACCTAACTTAATCTATCAGAAGTGATCATGCCCTGGTGATTTTTCAGTAAAAGATAAGATTGATAAGTTGGGTTAATAGTGGGAATTGATCTTCTCCTAAGTTATCAAATTTTGACCTTATTTAGTCTTAATTCCTAATTGTAGGTACTTTTTGAGTCTGTTATTGAATTCATGTGTTATCCATCTACCATTTAATCCCATCAGATTTGGGGTATAAACAATTCAGTTTGTTTTTTTAATTCATAGCTAGTCTTCTTTTAATCATTTTCACTTTATTTAATTCATATTTTTAATTTCATTATGATTGTCAAAATTTCATTTAAATTTTTTAATTTATTCCATTTAATTTATCTTAATTAGAGTTAATTATAACATTAATTTCAATTTCAATCAAACATATTTTTGAACCCTCTTTTTCATTTGAGCATTGATTTAAAATTTTTTCATAGGGTTTATATAAATTCTTGAATATTTGTTACTAAAATAAATCCCTTTCGACCTTGGATCTAAATTTGAAACTAAAATAACTTGATTTAAACCTCAAATATATTTCCCTACATTGAAATCACTTTATTTTTACATTGGATATGATATATGACACTAAATGCATCTTATTTTGACCTTAGATTTCATAAGAATTTAGTAATCTCCATACATAAAACAAATCCTTTTTTTGGAATCTTACATTTTAATTGTATGTCCCTTTTATTTTCAAATAATATATGGTTGTATTTTATGAACATTTATTACTTCATTTTTTTGAAAAGATCTAAATTTCGTACTAAGATAAAAGTACCACTAATGTAAAATTTTGTCAAGTCAAGCATGACATATGAACAATAACATGTATACATTCTAAATGATATATATATCTTGTTCAGAAATAATATAAAGTGTTATTCAATTCACATTACTTCAATAATAAATTATAAATTTTACTAGTTACAACTAGACAAAAAATGGCATGTATGACTCCTTTCATTTCTCCTTCTTTTAGACCTCAAGGTTATTAACATTACCATACCAATCCCATTATTCACCCACAACTTAGTTTTTAGTTTTAAGTCCATGTATTTAATAATTTTTGAGGTAGACCACCACATTATTAATGCATTCAACATGTTCCTCTTCAACCCCCTCCTACTCTTAAAATATAATAAAATCAATCCAAAGGGTATGATATCATAGATCAATTAAAAATTACCCATGCAAAAATTTAAAATTTGGAGTTAATAAAAATTTCATCACTTTATAAAGAAGTTGTATATGTTGAATTAAGGGATAATATTATTCCTAGTGATAGAAAATCCTCTCCTTTTGCTTATATCATGAGGAACTTTAAGGATACTAAAGGTATTATTACTTTTGAAGATGAAGAATTGTTAGCACAAGATGTAATCACACAAAATATCCCTCTTTTTATTCAAGTTACAATTAAAAATAAAGAAAACAAATAGGTATTAATTGATTCCAAGTTGGGAGTAAAAATTTTTAGTATTACTTTCTATAATCAGGTGTTAACATTAAAAATATTTAACAAACATATCAAACCATCAAAAAATTTGATGATTCTTCAAGTACTTGGAGTGATATATTTAAATATAATGTTGGGACTTGAAATATTTTATACTTTATTTAATGCTATGCGTAATCAATTACATTATAATTTAATATTGGGATAACCATGCATACACATGATGATGGCAATTCTAATTACATTTCATAGGTGCATTAACTTTATGCATGAAGGATATTCATGTGAATTTTCTATAAATAATCATCCATTCTAATTTTGTATAATTAAACCATATAATCATGATTGTATGATCCAACTATTATACCTCCCACTCAAATCATCCCTTTAGACTAAAATTTTACATAAGAAATTTGAAAGTCAAGTACTAACAATAAATAAGAAAAATAATAAAATTTACAAATAGACCACAAGAGTTATATAAAGAAAATAAATAACTTGATAAAATTAAAATAGAACAAGAAAAGGTTCAATAAGAATTCAAACATTAGAAGAGGAACAACAAATATTTCATAAAGAACATTTTAAACAAAAATAGTTCAAAATTCAAATGTTTCAACTAGAATAAATTGAAAAAAGACAAGTCACAACAACACTTACAAGTGAAACAAGATAATATACAAAAAGGAAATCAAGGTAATGTGAATCCACAAAATATTACTCATATTATACCATTATTGGTAAACTTAGAGGTGTAAGAAGGTAATATTTATGATTATTATGATGGTGATGATGATAATGATAACATGGTAATATGACAGATGATCAACTATGCATGCTAAATTTCATTCCTTCATATGGATACTTATATTATAATTTATTTAACCCATTATTCAAGGTTTTAATATGATTATTTGAAATTAATCACTAAATATAGTCACAATAAAAGGGAAAACACTCTTTGGTATGCCTAAAGAAGATAATCTAATAAATTATTGCAACAATAGGTCTCTTGTGGCTCTTAGAATAACTCATTAAATAATGTGAAAGTATTAGATACAAGTGTTTCAAATTATTATAAATAATGGAACATAAAAATACACCCAAAATAACTTTTATAGATGCTTTATGCTTATATAAAAAAATCATTTTGTACTTATCATAGGATCATAAAACATGGTACAAATCACTGTAATACATTACCAGAGAAAATTAATAATACAAGAATGAATGCATTATTGAATTAATTTAACATAACAAAAACATCTATTACAAAAGGGATTCAAAACACATCATATATATATATATATATATATATATATATATATATATATATATATATATATATATATATATATATATATATATATATATATATATATATATATATATATATATATATATATATATATATATATATAGATATAGGAAACATGAAAATCATCCTTGATAAAAATATTTAACTATCACACTATATATGAAAGGAGACTATTATAAGCATAATCAAGTTGATAATTCTATAAAGGAAATTATTTATAGTGTTATAGGATTATCAAAAATATAATATAGTATTAATGACTTATATCATAGTTAATATTGGGAAGAAGCCCTTGGATGTGTCACATACCCAATTGCTTGTGGACCAATAGTCATCAATACAAAGGTATAGGTAATGCCTCATATACCTTTGGTAAATTTTACATTAGGAAGTTTAGGGTTATTGAAAATATAATTGATGCTTGATACTAAATTACAACTGAATCACCTTTTCACATGAATGAATAATAATTCACATACCACATAATGGTAAAGATTATTAGGCTATTGAATCAGAATACAAATCTGCTAGATGTACTTGCACAAATTTAAGGAATTCAATCCTAATGAGGGTGTCTTACTAAAAGTTTATTTATTTTCTGAACAATTTAAAATAATTCAAAGAAATAAAAATATGATTGTCTACACACCCTAATTTGGTTAAATAAAAATAAGTATTATGTCTTTTATATCTCTTTCACATGAAGTTCTTAATGATAAATAAGAATCTTGTCTGAACATGTCATTGTCTTTTGATGTCAATATGGTACTTATTATGACTTATTTTCCCTATTTTTCACCTTTAGTAGTATCATGTCATGCCTTTTCTAGCCATAAGGGCCTTGACCTGTTTGTTTTAGTTAAAACCCCATTTTTTTCACATAGGATATTAGTGAAGTCCTAGATAAGAGTGTTTAATGCTATTGTTCACCTCAACACTATTGTCCAATGGTCATGTTTTTAAATTCTTTTGGGTCCTTGCCTTCCTTTTAGGTCTTCTTTTATGATTCTATTTATCTTTTTACTTTTTCAGCCTATGAAAAAGTGTCTCACATTCAAAATAAATTTTATTCTATATAAAAATATTCACAAGTCATTATACATAACACTTAATACTTTTGCACATAATTAAAAAAAAATTAGTCAATAGTATAAGTAAGCATTTTACATATTTACTTAGCATCACACATAGATATACATGCTTGATTAAAGAAGGGCCTAAGAGAAAGTAATTCTTACATACCATGAGCATTGATTATGCATGTTATTTAAGGGAGAAATACATTCAATCTGAGACCCCTACCATTAGGGTTAATGTAGCCAATAGCCAGAGTAATAAGGATTCTATGTTGTTCAATCGTAACATCCCACAACACACTTTTTTCACCTTAATTTTGTATTTTATCCCATTATTATTTCTTATGTATAGGTATTAAGAATAATCAACCATAAAGTGACACATACTGATGATCTAATATTCCTGAGGACACATACAAAACCTAGAAGACCTCCCACAACAATCCCAAAAGTTTCAGGGCTCTTATCCACAAAAGGAAAATAGTGCAATGTCCTTTGCCATTAGTGCACCATGATATAGTCTGACTAAATGTGCCATTAACCTAAGATAAATGGAATTCCAATTTTATAGTGAAGGCAATCCTAACTATTCCCCTAATTTGCTCTAGCATTACTATCACCTAGTGATGTGCATTTTATTCTAGGTAGGTTGACTTTTTCCTTTAAACTTGCTATTTAGGATAAATTAATTAAATTAGCTATTTACAATATTTACCTACATTTACCCACTTAACTCAGCTCTATATCAATCTAGGATTTACTCTATTAATTCATAAATATATAAAGATTTGGTGAACCTGACTTACTTTGAATATTTCTTAACAACCTTATTTCCTTCTTAGGGTTTGCCTTCCCCATTTTTTTTGTAATTAATTAGGTTTTATTTGTTAGCTTAAGTTTTTTCCAGTTTTTATTTTACCTACACAATTTTTAGTTAGCTTGCTTATTGTTTTTAAGGTCACTATGGGAACACACTTAATGTGTTTTCTAATTATGAGTTGATGTGTTACCTTTATGGTTACCTAATCTATCAATATATAATGTACCTCCTTTGTACTTGTTGGCCAATAAAATATTGAAAATTAATGAATTTCACTTTTGATCTCTATTCTTCCTCTCACCTATCCTAGATTTTTGATGTAATTTATGACGTTTAAAGACTGTGGAGCAATCTGACATTGTATCAGAGCTCTGATCTGATGGCCATTTTGCCATTTCAAAATCCTTGGTGAGAACTTTTACATGAATGCATTCCTAGAAGTTTATTGATTTTATGGTTTTCATAGGTTTGGTGAGATTTAACATAAATCTAACACCCACAATAATCCTTATCCCCCTGTTCATATGGTATGGTCACATGAGGTAAGCTCAAACTTAGCCCTTAGCCTTTAATCATATGGAAATTAAGCCCATGGTCATTTCCAACCCAAAATGCTTAAAATTTTCTCTAGAGAGGCTTAAATTTTTATTTTGAAAGTTGATACATAAAATTTTACTTTAGGGAAGTTCAAAAAATATCCATCACTATTTTACACCAAAATTTTCTTGAGAGTTGATTTTTAAATGACTATAAATTTTGATCGGTAACTAAGATTTTAGTGTCGTCTTCTTAAAAAGTACTTATTTTTCATGCTCTACACATTTGTTTTATTTTTGGGATCTCTAAAAACCAACTATTTTACACTTTTAGATTCATTATCGGTTGAGTCCAATGTCCCTCTAGTTCTTTCATACTTATGCAGATATTGCTCAAGATGTATTATTGGTTATTTCTGACATCTATATGAGTATGATGGTATTTACAAATTAAGGGGGTTGATGTAAGAGCATCAAGCCAACAATTATCATTTTTATGTTTTGGTCAATATCAGGTCAAGTTTGGTCAAAGTCTAATGTCATTGTGTGTGAAGGGTATTATGAGGTTCATTTAAGTCTTAGGAATGCATTTGAAGTCATAGAGTTGTATTATATGGTCTCCAGGTGTTTTCCCTCCAAAATAAGGAATTTTAAAATTCAAATTTTTGTAAGTTCCTAGGAGTGTATAAACATAGTGTAAGATGGTTAGATGAAATAATGATGGTGTAAGAGAGTCAAGAAATCTTGTCAAGGGTGTTTTAAGTCACATATGTATAAGTCATGAGGTGGAAGCCATGTCTTGGGTTAGTTAGCCTCACCCATACATTGGGTTGATAGGTAAGGATTTGGGTCTTGTAACTTCATGGGAGGTTTAAAGAACATATAAGGTGCTCCAAAGTGTTGTTAGTTCTTTAGGAGATTGACATATTTGGCAAAACAAAGGAAAAAGGCTAAGGAAATGGCTATAAGCCTTGTTAAGACTTTGTGAACCTCAAGTAAGGGCATTGAAGGATGGGTCAGTCTGAGGACTTATATTTAGATGGAACACATATAAAAAATATTGTCCAAGACCATTGATACATTTAAGTTGGTGTCTTCAAACATAGATCAAGATTTGGGTTTTGAAGCCTAAGTGTCTAGGATAACAAAAAGCTAATGGAAACATAAAGAAAAATTGTGTATAAACAAAATTAAATGCCATCAAGGATGACCTACTCAAGGTAAAAGTAATAAGTACTAAGGAAAATAAGTTTTAAGCCCAAAGAGTTGAAGGAAGAGCTTTATTACACAAGAATATTTAAGACAAATCAAAACATTGGATGAGACCTTTGATAGGACCATAAGTTTGAGATGATGGTTTGATGACTTCTCCCCATGACTCTACATCATTTTTCATCAAATCAAGGCAAGGTAAGCTTAGGTAAATTTTGTTTTACATTCTTTACAACTTGTTGAATTGAGATGAATGCATATATTATGAGGTATGCTTGAGATGACACTTGTAAGGTATTGAGGGAGAGGAAGGTTGAATGTTTGACCTATTAAGGTAATCATAGAGGATTATAAAAGTGATAAAGAGAAGAGAGAAAGCCCCAAAAGTAATTTGATAAGGATGAGAAGCTAGTCAAGGAAGGACTAGAAAATAAAGGTTAGAAAGAGAGCATTGAAACTCCAAGAGAGAAGAGAGGAAGTAAAAACTCTAAAAGAGAGTCAAAAGAGGATAATAAGAGATCATAGATAGAGTAATTAAGAAGAGTAAAGACCCAATAGAGGTCTAAGAGGTAGGGTTGATATACTTTCTAAGAGAAATGTCTAAATAGGCCTAGAAAAAAAATAAGAATGGAGGAGATAGATATAGAAAGATAAGTGAAAGACATAAAAAGAGAATTAGGGAAAGTTATAGAGAGGATATAGCTTATGATGAAGCTCATAAGAGAACAAAAAAGCCAATGGATAGGCTAGAATGTGAGAAAAAAGGTGAAGTGGCCACTAGAGTCACCTGTAAGAAGAATAAAGCACAAGAAAGGTGTCTTGAAGAATGAGAAGAAGAAAGAGAGATGTTTCCAAGTGAGAAACAAGAAAGAGAGATAGAGAAGATGGTTCTCATTGTGGAAAACAAAAAAGAGAAATAAGTTCTAAGAAGAGCACATGAGGGTGAAGACAAGAAAAGATGGAAGATGTCTATGCTAAAGACATTCAAAGAGACCATGTGGTCTCTCATTTTGTATGCTAACATTTCTTTCAAGTTTGTGTTTGTAGGTATGAAGACAAGGATGATGAAGGCCAAGCATAAGGCCTTAAAGTTGATGAAGAATGGACCAATAACATCACCAAATAAAGTGGTAAAAAGATGGAAAAGAAAGAAAACCTCTTGAAGAAGATAATGTGAAGGAGATTGAAGGCATATCACATGTCGAAATTGAAGAGAAATATGATTTCTATGACATATTTCCAAATATAGCACTTGAAAAAAGATAAGAAGCATTCAAATAAGACATGTATGTCACCCATGAAGACATAAAGGAACTAGATAAGATGAAATTAGTTAAGCAAGTATGAAATACCCTAAAAATATAAATTTAAAAGCAAGAAAGAAATGTGGAAGATCAAGTTTTATCCCTCCTCGGGAGTATTACGCAAGAGAATCAAGCCAAAAATTGTCATTTTTATGTTTTGGTCAATATTAGGTCAAGTTTGATCAAAGGCTGATGTGAATGTGTGTAAAGGGAATTATTAGGTCCAATTATGTCTTAGGAATCCATTTGAAGTCATAGAGTTGTGTTATGAGGTCTCTAGGTGTTTTCCCTCTAAAATAGGGAATTTGAAAATTTAAATGTCTGTAAGAGCCTATGAGAGTATAAACCTAGTCCAATATGGTTAGATGAAATAATGATGGTGTAAGAGAGTCAAGAAATATTTTCAAGGGTGTTTTAAGTCACATATGTATAAGTCTTGAGGTGGAAGTCATGTCTTGGGTCAATCACCCTCACCCATACATTGGGTTGATAAGGTAAGGAGTTGGGTCCTATAACTTCATGGGAGGTTGAAATAACATATAGGGTGATCCAAAGTGTTGTTAGTTCTTTAGGAGATTAACGTATTTGGAAAAACAAAGGAAAAAGTCTAAGGAAATGGATACAATCCTTGTTCAGACTTTGTGAGCCTCAAACAAGGGCATTGAAGGATGGGGTCAGTCTGAGGAATTATAAAGAGATTGAATAGGTATAACAATATTGTTGAATACCATTTATAAATTGAATTTGGTATCTTCAAACATAGAGAAAGATTTGGGTTTTGAAGCCTAAGTGTCCAGGCTAATAAAAATCTAGTGGAAGCATAAATAAAAGTTATGCATGAGATGAATGGAAGGAGAAAAAGAGTGTATAGATAGAGGTAAATGCCATCAAAGAAAAATCTACTTGAGGTACAAGAAATAATTACTAAGGAAAAAAAGTCTGATCCCAAAGATTTAAATGAAGCGCTTGATTTCACAAGAAGATTCAAGACAAATCAAAACATTGGATGAGACTTTTGATAGGACCAAAAGATTGAGATGATGGTTTGATGACTTCTCCCCATGATTTTGCATTAGGGGTTCATTATGATATTTATAATGGGGTATTGTGTGGTGTTGTTACTTTATTTTCTATATTTATTCTTTAATTTATGTATAAACCTATTTTATTGCATCATGGAAATTTTTTGGTCATTTCCTCTTCTTACAACATTCAATTATCACGAATGGAAAAACAATGTGATACTTTATCAAAGAAAATAAGGATTCTATAGGATTACTATGAATGAATAAATTTAACTTGTAGTAGATGTAGAGAAAAATAAATGGTTTAATAGATGTAATCAAGAACATGAATATCTTAGTTTGTCTATTTCTCCTGACTTACATTTTCACATTGAATTTGATAAAACACAAAATGAAGTATGGACCACACTGGAAAAACTCTTGGGGAAGAAGGATGTGATTAGAGGCCACTAGCTAGAGATTGAGCTCATCAATCTAAGCCTAGGTGAATTTGAAAAACTATAACACTTCTTCACTAGATTCAAATATTTGATGTTGCACTTAAAATAATGTGTAATAGATAATAACTATGACCAACTTGTTTTATCTATACTCTCCAAACTAGGTCTAGACTATTGTGTTTGTTCCTTGCCACAAAATGTTCTCTTAGAGATTCATGGAATATTCCTTATCTAAATACCTTTATTGTTGACTTGACATGGGAGTGAGATAAGTTGATACAAATGGGCACACTGAAGTTCTCAAAATATCATGAACTCTTTTATAAAAGAGAAGGATTAAAACAATAGATAAAAGAAATAAAATAAAATGGATCAAGATAAGGATGTAAATATTCTTACCTTTAAATACAACAATGAGAATTCTTTTTCTAGTTCTAAACCTAAGAAGGATTGGATCAAATATGGGTTCTTCTTGAGAAAGCATGAAAAAATCAAATGTTTGAAGAAGCAAATTGACCAATTGACTAATATTATTGATAATCACAACATCAATGTTTAGAATTCTATCATTCAAAACTCATCAACCCATGAATCCTCTAAGGATAATGACCATGGTAAAGAAAAGGAAAAATAGAATAATAAGGGGAAATAAAAGGGAAAGGTCCTAGTTTTAGTTGTACCTCTAAATCATACATGGGTCATTTGTTGATAATGTTATTGAGATGCATTGATTGTCATTGATGTCAATGTGATTTTTGTACATAATGCATTAATGACAAAGTGATAGGTTTCAAGTGGATTTAAGAGTGCATATCATGTGTGTAGGCCTTTGAGGTGATTGACCATGTTTTATGGGTTACATGTTGACTAGGAGTTATTGGTGTACTTATGGAAGTGAAATCAATCCATTGGAATAGTCTTGTGAAGGTCTATGTGATCCTAGTCAACTTGGCAGATCTTCCTAAGTAAAAATATTGATGATGTCTTAATTCACACGTGTGAAGGTGTCAGAAGAAAGTGGTCACATAGATTTTTTAATATTTTTTTACTATATCATGTGGTTAAAATTTTAGGTCTTGATATGGTTTCTATCAAAAGTTATGGTGGTTCGATGTTGGTCTCCTAGGTAAATTCCAATGTTTTTCATACTTAGCCAAATTTACAATATCAAGTAAACAAAGGAAAACCAGTCAGTAGTATTTTGTTTATAAATTTTGATAATGGATTAATTTTATGGTGGTGTAAAACTAAAAGTGTTATAGGACTTAAATGGATATCCATAAAAATTTATTAGAGGTTTGACTAGTTGTACAATTGCATTTATTTCATGTGAGAGTTTACTGTTGGTAACTGTGTTTTTTCTAAATAAACTAGGGTGCAAAGAAATGATTGTAGAGGAAAACGTATTGATAAAATGTTGGTGTAAAATTAAAAAAATAATTAGAATAAATATACATAATCCTAAAATTTATTTGGAGTTTTTAATGTTGGTACAGGTGAAGTTATTGTAGGTCAAAGTTGACTTTTGTTGATTGTAATTATTATAGGTCTGAATAAGCTTCTTGTAGTGGTGTTTATGAGCCTTTGGAAGCTTAATTAAGGTTTATTATGTATTGTATGATGTATTTATGTATTTATATTTCCATCCATATGTGTATTGTATATGGAAAGTTTATATTTAGTTAGTTTGAGCCTCATTTGTGAAAATAATGTTTTTGGGCTAGTTAAGCCTAATAGGTCTTTAAGACCTAATGGAGGTTTTAAAGTAAGAGAAGATGATTTGATGTTTATTGAGCATGGATAAGGATAATATATAATTAATTTAAAGTTATTTAAGTGGTTTTGGTCATTATTAAGGTCAATATGTAACATAGTGGCTTAAAATGTTCAATGAAGGTGAATTAGGTCTCGATGGGACCTATTGAAGGCTTGAAGGCTGAAAGGGGTTTCATAAGGTGAGTGAGTGACTTGAAGGTGTTGTATGAATTATTAAAAATAAATATGAAAATTAGGAAACTGTGTTAATGTTTTTTAATTTTTTCCATATTTTGTTAAGGGCTATTGTAATCTGAGTGTAACGTGTGGCCTAATGGAGGAGTAATTGTTTAGGTTTTGCTTAAGCCTAGTGTGTTGTTTTGATCCATTTGAAGCATGACCGACATAATGAGTTGATGTAAATTTTATGTAACATGTCATAATAGATATATTTATGTTTATCCAAGTGTGAGAGATGCCTTAATGGTTAATTAAAGTGTTGTGTCCAATCAAGATTGATTGTAGAAAGAATAATGCATATGCAGAAGGCCATTTTGGTCTCATTGTGCTAGTTAGACAATGGAAGAGTGAAACAAATTATATATAAATTTTAAGAAGTGTAAGAGGCCATAAAAACATAATAAAATCATGTTGATTATGTGACAATGGTCTAACATTTTTTGTTGTAGGTCATGAGCAAGTAAGATTATTTGTTTCAAGGCTATTAGGCCTATTTTGCTTTGGTGACCTAATGCACAGGTTTTGGTAATTAAGGAATGAAGTGAATGGTATGAGACTTTGAAGAATTATGTGAGGGAATGAAAATAATAATAATAACATTTTAAACATGTCATAAATATAATATAGTAGTGGTGAATGTAATCAATAAGTTTTGTATTGATTCAAGGCATGATTAGGCCTAGTTTGTCTAGATGACCTAGAGTGAAGAAGTGCATTGATTATATGTTGAAAGAGTAATAAATAGGTTGTGTATGAATAATATTTATGATATTTTAAGAATTTATTTAAATCTAATAAGATCATATTGTGAAGGATGAATTGCCTCAATTTCATGAGCATGCGTATGAGGGTTAAAGAAGAGAAAAAGCTATTGTATGCCTATGTAAGAGGCAAATTTATGTTTGTATGACTACCATCACTTGTATGAGGTATAAAGGCAGGTTTTAAGGTCTTATAAAGAGATAAGACAATAATTAGGTGTGTAAGATATTATATTAAAGGTGTATATCAGTTTGGAGGTGATTGAGTTGGTGCTTGATCATCTAGGGGTTATAGCCTCCTTGATAGTTGATGTTAGCTAAAGGTCAAGTGGGTGCTTGATTAAATTGAGGGGTGGGTGATCCTTGATTAGTTATTGTTGATATAAATTGAAGTAATATTTTTATATAATATTAGTCCAAATCTTTTTTCAAGTGGGTTTTCTCCCCCATGAGGGTTTCCCATTTAATTCATGTGTTATGTGTTTTGATCTTGCATTATTTTGTTTGTTCATTGTAATGAATGGTTTATATGCTTCATGAATGATTTTATTAAATGGTTAAGATTTTTAAGGATTGGAATTTAATTTTGTTTTATTGAATCACTAAATCAAACCCCCCAACCCTCTCAGTGATTGTGATTTCAATAATTAGTATCAGAGTAGGTCCTTCAGGAAGGTTTGATAGCTAGAAGGTGGTCCTTGAAGCACAAAATGGCTAAACAACTAAGGAAATAGAATCAAGAATTGAGATTGATGGTAAAAGGTATTAAAGAGAAGATTATTTCTTTTCAAGATAAGGTGGAGTAAATATAAATCTAAGAAAATTGAATATGAAAAGATCATCAAAAAACATTTAGAGAAGATCAAGTCCTCTATGGAATGTGAAGGAAAGGTGAGTCATATTTAAACCAAGTTTGAGATAATGATGAAAACAATAAAAGAAGATAAGATGACTGTTCATGATATTAAGATAAGATGACTATTCATGATATTAAGAATCATTTATAGGCTAAAAATTAATGTTTAAGGTTAAATAAGGCCAAGTGTGATCAACTGAAAACTAAGCTAGGCTCCTTGAAATTTGAGCATGAAAAGCCAGTCGTTAAAATGAGCAAGTTTGAGCATGATAAACTAGTGGTCAAAATGAGAAAGGTTAAGAAAGAGGAATTGAATAAAGTAAATAAGTATTATAGCATGGAAAACAATGTGAGTATACTATTAAGGCATCCCAATGCCATGAGGTTTATAAATTCATCGCATAAACAATGTTATGATTGCAATCAGTTTGGTCACATTACAAGAGATTGCAAAAGAAGAATTAACTTGTCAAAAGGAGATAATATCCATCATCAAATAAAAGGTATGAATGATATTGTTTGTTTCAAATTTCATAGAGTTGTTAATATTAGAAAATATTGTAAGAACAAGTTGAATGAGTTCTCAAGGCAAAATAAGGTATATAAATCTCCTAGTGTACAAAGAAAAGGTCATACATGGATATGAAGACCTAAGACTATTAAGAGAGATCAGATTGAAATCAAGAATGAATTGGTTGATGAGTATATCAATCAAAATGGTTTTTTTTTTGTGGTAGATATGAATTCAATACAAGAATGTTATTTATCAGGGCATGTTGACAAAGGAGTCAAAGAGAAGATGGATGAACCAATCAAGCTTATGAGGAGGCTTAGGAAAGACAAGCATACTAGTGAGAGTATGGAGATGGGAAAATCCTAAGTTTTAGGTGTTATAAGTACCATTGAAGGTGAGGTGTCTCTATTAGGATTCATATATGAATTACTCAATCATTTGAAGCATCATGGAATGATGTTGCAGGGTTGATAAGTGAGAAACTAGTCATTGGGTCAATGTTTATTTTTTGTCTTGATATGCATATAATTGAGTATGGATTATTTCAATTGATTTCAAGATTGTAAAATATGTATATCACCTATTAAGAGTTGTGAAAAGTGATTTAAAGTCCTAAATTTATTTGTAGAATAAGATCTTACTTTGAGTGTCCTTGGTTGGTATAATGATTTTAACACTGAAAACCTTTGACATTATGTATCTTGGGTTGTACAATGAGTTAAATCACAAAACTTGGTTATCAGGTGTCAAATGATGATATGAAAGTATTTAATGAGGTTGTGGTATGCTAAGAGGTATTCCCTTAATTTAAAGGTATGACATTATCAAGTTATGTATCTTTGTTTACAGTATATTTCTTTGAAGTGACCTATGAGAGTAGTATCTTTTCTTGTACAAGAGAGAGGTTATTAAAAGGATAATATTGGGAAGGTATGTTCATATTTTAGTATATGAAATGTATGAATTCAATTATATTTCATCCATATATGTCATAATGAGGTAGCTTGTTCATATTGATATCTTAAAGAGATCTTATAAGGATGAATTCAAGTAAATTTAGTTGCTTTTCATATGAGAAACTTTGTTGAGCATGTTATTATTTTTTGAATCAGTTGTGATTGTTTAATTCATATTACAAGGTTTTTATACCATTAAAATAAGTAATTTGGTCCTAAGAAGATCAGAATTTAATTTAGTTGGCTCATGAAAGGATGTTGGATAGTTTCGGTAACCTATGTGTGGATGAAGATGTGTTCATTCAAGGTATGTTCTTATGAAAGAGTTTGCTTATGTATGTTTGAAATATATTGGTTTTGTTTAGATGGAATATGGATTTATGGGGAGATAACTTAGGTTTATTGAAGAGTATGTAAATTTTGGGCATGCTTTCTATAAGATAAGAATCAAGGAGAAATTTAGATAGAGGTTTGTTCTCTTTAATTGCTAATATGCAAGGTATGCATAGAGTGAGGGGGAGCACATGTGAGATGTTTTAATTACAAGGAGATTATTTTGTTGAGTATGGTTTGAAACCAGGTTATATGAGATAATAATGATGTTAGGGGATATTTATAAGCTTTATGAATAGTTTGACAAGTCCAAGGATCAATTTGGCATGTTGAGGAATAGACCCTTTGTCATTAATGTCAAAGGGGGAGAAAGTTCAGAATGAAGGAGTTGTTAACTTTGGGAGAGATAATTCTAAAAGGTGTTTTACATAAATGACAAAGTGGGAGATTTTTTATAATGATCTTGAGATACATTTATTGTCATTGATGTCAAGGTGATCTTAGTACATAATATGCATTAATGATCAAATGATAGGTTCCAAGTGGATTTGAGAGTGCATATCATGTGTTAAGGCCTTTGTGGTGATTGACCATGTTTTATGGGTCAAATGAGGGGTAAGAATTCTTGGTATACTTATAGAAGTGAAAATAGTCCATTTGAATAGTCTTTTGAAGGTTTAGGTGATCCTAGTCATCTCCTAGTCAACTTGGTAGACCTTCTTAAGTAAATAAATTGATGACATCATAATTCACACGTGTGAAGGTTTTAGAAGAATGTGATCACATGGGTTTGTTAATATTTATTCATAGATAATTTTGGTCAAATTTTAGGTCTTGATATAGTGTCTATAGAACGTTATGGTGGTGCAAAGTTGGTCTCTCATGCAGATTTCACTATTTTCCATAGCCAAATTTGCAATATCAAGTTTACAAAGGAAAACCAGTCAGTAGTATTTTGTTTATAACTTTTGATAATGGATGAATTTTATCATGGTGTAAAAATAAAATTGGTATATAACCTAAATTTATATCCAATAAAACTGATTAGGAGGTTTTAATGGTCACACAATTGAATTTATTTCATGTGAGAGTTTATTATTATTGATTGTGTTTTTCTTTAATAAACTAAGGTGCAAAAAAATGATTGTAGAAGACAAAGTATTGATAAAATATTATTAGTATAAAAAAATGAATTATATTCCATATATATCATAATAAAAGTGATTTATATTTTATATGTTGGTACAAGTGAAGTTATTAGAGGTCAAAGTTGATTTTTGTTGACTATAATTATTGCAGGTCTATACAAGCTTCTTGTAGTGGTATTTATGATTCTTTGGAGGATGAATGAAGGTGTATTATGGATTGTATGATTTTCCTAAGGTATTTATATTTAAATAAATATTTTTATTGTACATGGAAAGTTTATATTTAGTTATTTTGATCCTCATTTATGAAAATAATGTTTTTGGGATAGTTAAGCCTAATAGGTCTTTAAGACCTAATGGAGGTTTTAGAGTATGAGCGAATGATTTGATGTTTATTGAGCATGGATAAAGATAATATAAAATTGAGGTAAAGTTATTGATGTTTTTTGGGTCATTGGTAAGGTACATATAGATCATAGTGGCTTAAAATGTTACATGAAGGTGAATTAGGTATCCATAGGACCTATTAAAGGCTTGAGGGCTAAAAGAGTTTTCATAAGGTGAACGAGTGACTTGAAGGTGTTATATAAATTTTTAAACATAAATATGGAGTTTAGGATTTTTTTTAAAAAGTGTTTAAAAGGGTTCCATATTTGGTTAAGGGTTATTGGAATCTAAGTGTAACAAGTGGCCTTATAGAGGGCTAATTACTTAGGTCTTGCTTAAGCCTAGTTTGTTGTTTTGAGCCATTTGAAGCATGGCCAACCTAATGAGATAATGTAAATTTTATATAACATGTAATTAGACATAAATTTATGTTTATACAAGTGGGATAGATGCCTTAATGATTAAATAAAGAGTTATGGATGACCAAGATTAATTGGAGAAAAAATAATGCATATGTAGAAGGCCATTTTGGTCTCATTGTGCTAGTTAGACAGTGGAAGAGTGAAAAAAATTATATATGAATTTGTAGATGGGTAAATTCCATATAAAACATCATAAAATCATGTTTATTATGTGATAAGGGTATAATTTTTTTTTAAAATGTCATGAGCGAGTAAGAATATTTGTTTCAAGGCTATTAGACTTATTTTGTTTTGGCAACCTAGTGTAAGGGTTTTGGTAATTAAGGAATGAAGTGAATGGTATGAGAATTTGTATAAGTGTGTGAGGGAATGAAAATAATAATAATAATAATAATAATAATAATAATAATAATAATAATAATAATAATAATAATAATAATAATAATAATAATAATAATAATAATAATAATAACATGTTACATATTTCATAAATATCAGACAATGGTGCTGAAGGTAATCAATAAGTTTTGTATTGATTCAATGAATGATTAGTCCTAGTTTGTCTAGATGACCTAGAGTGAAGAAGTGCATTGATTATATGTTGAAAGAGTAATGAGTAGGTTGTGTATGACTGATATTTATAATATTTAAAGAATTAATTTAAATCTAATAATATTAAAGTGTGAAGGAGGAATGGCATCAAGGTCATGAGCATGCGTATGAGGGGTAAAGAAGAGAGAGTTGTATGCCTATGTAAGAGGTAGATTTGTGTTTGTATGAACTACCATCACTTTTATGAGGTATAAAGGTAGTTTTTAAGGTTTTATAAATAGATAATACCATAATAATGTCTTTAATACATCATATTAGAGGTGGATATTATTTTGGAGGTGATTTCATTGGTGCTTGGTCATCCACAAGGTTGTAGCCTCCTTTCTAGTTGATGCTAGCTAAAGGTCAATTTGTTGCTTGACTAAATTGAGGGTTGGGTGATCATTGATCAATTGGTGATAATATAAATTAAATAAATATGTTTATAGGATAATATTCCAAATATTTTTTCAAATGGGTTTTCTCCCCCATGAGGGTTTCCCACATAATTCATGTGTTATGTACTTCGATCTTGCATTATTTTGTTTATTCATTGCAATGAATGGTTTATATGATTCATGAATGATTTTGTTAAATGGTTAAGATTTTTAAGGATTGGATTGGAATTTTATTTTATTTAATCACTGATTCAACCCCCATACCCCTCTCAATGATTATGCTTTCAATAATTGGTATCAGAGCAGGACCTTCAGGAAGGCTTGACAGCTAAAAGGTGGTCCTTGAAGCACACAAAGGCTAAGCAACTAAGGAAATAGAATAAGGAATTGATATTGATGGTAAAATTTCTTAAATATAAGAATTATTTATTTTTATATAAGGTGGTGTAAATATAAATCCAAGTAAATTTAATATGGAAAGATCATTAATAAACTTAGAGAGCAGATCAAGTCCATTATGAAATGTGAAGGAAAGGTGAGTCATCTTCAAACCAAGTTTGATATAATGATGGAAATAATTAAAGAAGATAATGAATATTAATGATATTAATAATCATTTAGAGGATAAAAATTCAATTTTGAGTTCAAAAAATGCCGAGTGTGATCAATTGAAAACCGACCTAGGCTCCTTGAAATTTGAGCATGAAAAGCTAGTGGTCAAAATGAATAAGGTTGAGCATAAGAAGCTAGTGGTAAAAATGAGAAAGGTTGAGAAAGAGGAATTAAATAAAGTAAATAAGGATGATATAATGAAAAACAAGGTGATAAGACCAATAAGCCATCCCAATGACATGAGGTTTGTCAATTCATCTCATAAACAATGTTATGTCTGCAATGAGTTTGGTCACATTGTAAGAGATTTCAAAAGAAGTAACTTGTCAAAAATAGATAATATCCATAATAAATAAAAAGTTATGAATGATATTATTGGTTTCAAATGTCATATATTCATTCATATTGACAAATATTGTAAGAATAGGTTGAAAGAGTTCTCAAAGCAAAACAAGGTGTATAAAGCTCCTAATGTGCAAGGAAGAGGTCATACATGGATATGGAGACCTAAGACTCTTTAAAAAACTAAGATTGAGACCAATAATGAATTGTTTGATGAATCTATCATTTAATATGGTTTGTTTTATGTGGTAGATATGAAGGAAAGATAAGAATCCTATTTATCTGGGCATGTTGACAAAGGAGTTAAAGAGAAGATTGATGAGCCAATCAAGTCTATGAGGAGGCTTAGAAAAGACAAGTAAACTAGTGAGAGTATGGAGACTTGGGAACATCATTTTTATACATGCCATAAAAGGTGAGGTGTCTCTATTAGGATTCATATAGGCATTAATAAATCATTTGAAGCATCATGGAATGGTGTTGCAAGGTTGATAAGTGAGAAACTAGTCATTGGGTCAAGGCATGTTCTTTATCTTGATATGCATATATTTGAGTATGGATTATTTAAATTTATTTCAATCTTATAAAAAATGTATATCACCTATTAAGATATGTGATAAGATATTTAAAGGTCTGAATTTGTTTATGGAAGAAGATCTTACTTTGAGTGTCCTTGGTTGGTATAAGGGTTTTAACACTAGAAACCCTTGACATGGTATATCTTAGGTTATACAATGAGTTAGGTCACCAAACCTGGTGAGAAGGTGTGAAAATATGATATTAAAGTATTAAATGAGGTTATTTTATGATAATATTCTATCCCTTGATGCAAAGGTGTGATAGTTTCAAGTTATGTATCTTGGTTTGCAATATATCTCTTTGAAGTGACCTAGGAGAGGAGTATCTTTTCTTATGCAAGAGAGAGGTTATTAAAGGGCCAAACTTGGGAATGTAAGTTCATAGTGAAGTATAAAGAATTTATTAATTAAATCATATTTCATTCATAGATGGACTAATGAGTTATATTTCTCATATTGATAGCTTGAAGAGCTCTTATAAGCATGGATTCAGGTAAATTTAGTTGCTTTTGATATAAGAAGTTTTGTTAGACGTGTTCTTATTATTCATATCAGTTGTGATTATTTTATTCATATGATAAGGTTTGTATACCATTGAAATAAGTCATTTTATCCTAATAATATCAGCATTTAATTTAGTTGTCTCATGAAAGGATGTTGGATAGTTGTGGTAATTTATGTGTGGATGAATATGGCTCCATTCAAGGTACGTTCTTGTGAAAGAGTTTGCTTGTGTATGTTTGCAAAATTTTGTTTTTGTTCAAATGGAATATGGATTTATGGGGGATAAATCATGTTTATTGAGGAGTATGTGAAGTTTGGGAATGTTTTTTATAAGCCAAGAATCAAGGAGAAATTTAGATAGAGGTTTGTTCTCTTTAATTGCTAATATGCAAGGTATGCATAGAGTGAGGGGGAGAAAATGTGAGATGTTCTAATTAAAACGAGATTATTTTGTTGAGTATGGTTTAAAAACAAGATATATGAGATAATAATGATGTTAGGGGATATTTATAAGCTTTATTAATAGATTGATAGGTACAAGGATCAAGTTGGCATGTTGAGGAAGAGAGCCTTTGTCATTAATGTCAATGGGGGAGAAAGTTCAGAATGAAGGAGTTGTTAACTTTGGGAGAGATAATTCTAAGAGGTGTTTTACATAAATGACAAAGGGAGAGATTTTTTACAATGTTCTTGAGATGCACTAATTGTCATTGATGTCAAGGTGATCTTAGTACATAATGCATTAATGATCAAATGATAGGTTCAAAGTGGATTTGAGAGTGAATATCATGTGTTAAGGCCTTTGAGGTGATTGACTATTTTTTATGGGTCAAATGAGGTGTAAGGAATTCTTGGTATACCTATAGAAGTGAAAATAATCCATTGGAATAGTATTTTGAAGTTTTAGGTGATCTTAGTCATCTCCTAGTCAACTTGGTAGATCTTCTTAAGTAAATAGACTGATGACATCATAATTTACACGTGTGAAGGTTCTAGAAGAATTTGATCACATGGGTTTGTTAATATTTATTCATAGATAATTTTTCTCAAATTATAGGTCTTGATATAGTATCTATAAAACATTATGGTGGTGTAAAGTTGGTCACCTAGGCAGATTTCACTATTTTCCATAGCCAATTTTGTAATATCAAGTAAATAAAGGAAAACCAATCAATAGCATTTTGTTTATAACTTTTGATAATGGATGAATTTTATCATGGTTTAAAAATAAAATTGGTATATAGCCTAAATTTATATCCAATAAAATTGATTAGGAGGTTTTAATTGTCACACAATTTGATCTATTTCATGTGAGAGTTGATTGTTATTGACTGTTTGTCTTTTTTTTAATAAACTAAGGTGCAAAGAAATGATTGTAGAAGACAAAGTATTGATAAAATATTTTTGGTATAAAAATAAAAAATGAATTATAAATAATATATATCATAATAAAAGTTATTTAGATTTTTTAATGTTGGTACAACTGAAGTTATTACAAGTCAAAGATGACTTTTGTTGACTATAATTATTACAGGTCTGAGTAAGCTTCTTATAGTGGTATTTATGAGCCTTTGGAGGATGAATGAAGGTGTATTAAAGACTGTATGATTATCCTAAGGTATTTATATTTAAATAAATACTTTCATTGTACATTGAAATTTTATATTTAGTTAGTTTGATCCTCATTTATGAAAACACTGTTTATGGGATAGTTAAGCCTAATAGGTCTTTAAGACCTAATGGAGGTTTTAGAGTATGAGCGAATGATTTGATGTTTATTGACCATGGATGAAGATAATATAAAATTGAGGTAAATTTATTGTACTTTTTTTCATCATTGGTAAGAAACATATGGATCATAGTGGCTTAAAATGTTACATGAAGGTGAATTAGGTCTCCGTAGGACCTATTGAAGGCTTGAGGGCTAAAAGAGGTTTCATAAGGTGAATGAGTGACTTGATGGTGTTAAATGAATTTTTAAACTTAAATATGGAGTTTAGGAATTTTTTAAAAAGTTTTAAAAAGGTTTCCATATTTGGTTAAGGGTTAATGGAATTTAAGTGTAACAAGTGGCCTAATAGAGGGCTAATTACTTAGGTCTTGCTTAAGCCTAGTGTGTTGTTTTGAGCCATTTGAAGCATGGCCGACCTAATGAGTTAATGTAAATTGTATATAACATGTAATAAGACATAAATTTATGTTTATAAAAGTGGGAGATATGCCATAATGGTTAAGTAAAGAGTTGTGTCTGACCAAGATTAATTGGAGAAAGAATAATGCATATGTAGAAGGCCATTTTGGTCTCATTGTGCTATTTAGACAGTGGAAGAGTGAAAAAAATTATATATGAATTTGTAGATGGGTAAAATGCCATAAAAAACATCATAAAATCATGTTTACTATGTGATAATGGTATAAAATTGTTTGTTTTAAGTCATGAGCAAGTAAGAAGATTTGTTTCAAGGCTATTAGACTTATTTTGTTTTGGTGACCTACAGTAAGGGTTTTGGTAATTAAAGAATGAAGTGAATGGTATGAGAATTTGTATAAGTTTGTGAGGGAATTAAAATAAAAATAATAACATGTTAAATATTTCATAAATATCAGACAGTGGTGCTGAAGGTAATCAATAAGTTTTGTATTGATTCAATGCATGATTAGGCCTAGTTTGTCTAGATGACCTAGAGTGAAGAAGTGCATTGATTATATGTTGAAAGAGTAATGAATAGGTTATGTATGACTGATATATATGATATTTAAATAATTAATTTAAATCTAATAATATTAAAGTGTGAAGGAGGAATGGCATCAAGGTCATGAGCATGTGTATGAGGGGTAAAGAAGAGAGAGTTGTATGCCTATGTAAGAGGCAGATTTGTGTTTGTATGAAATACCATCACTTTTATGAGGTATAAAGGTAGGTTTTAAGGTTTTATAAATAGGTAATACCATCATAATGTGTTTAATACATCCTATTAGAGGTGGATATTAGTTTGGAGGTGATTTCATTGGTGCTTGATCATCTAGGCGATTGTAGACTCCTTTCTAGTTGATGCTAGCTAAAGGTCAATTTGGTGCTTGAATTAATTGAGGGTTGGGTGATCATTGATCAATTAGTGACAATATAAATTAAATAAATATGTTTATAGGATAATATTCCAAATATTTTTTCAAATGGGTTTTCTCCTCCATGAGGGTTTCCCACATAATTCATGTGTTATGCATTTCGATCTTGCATTATTTTGTTTATTCATTGCAATGAATGGTTTATATGATTCATGAATGATTTTGTTAAATGGTTAAGAGTTTTAAGGATTGGATTGTAATTTTATTTTATTGAATCACTGATTCAACCCCTATACCCCTCTCAATGATTATGCTTTCAACAATTGGTATCAAAGCAGGTCTTTCAGGAAGGCTTGACAGCTAGAAGGTGGTCCTTGAAGCACACAATGGCTAAGCAGCTAAGGAAATAAAATAAGGAATTGAGATTGATGGTAAAAGGTCTTAAATATAAGAGTATTTATTTTTAGATAAGGTGGAGTAAATATAAATCCAAGGAAATTTAATATGGAAAGATCATTAAAAAACTTAGAGAGCAGGTCAAGTCCATTATGAAATGTGAAGGAAAGGTGAGTCATCTTCAAACCATGTTTGAGATAATGATGGAAATAATTAAATAATATAAGATGAATATTAATGATATTAATAATAATTTAGAGGATAAAAATTCAATATTGAGTTCAAAAAATGCCGAGTGTGATCAATTGAAAACCGAACTAGGCTCATTGAAATTTGAACATGAAAAGCTAGTGGTCAAAATGAATAAGGTTGAGCATGAGAAGCTAGTGGTCAAAATAAGAAAGGTTAAGAAAGAGGAATTAAATAAAGTAAAGAAGGATTATAGAATGAAAAAAAATGTGATAAAACCAGCAAGGCAACCCAATGTCATGAGGTTTGTCAATTCATCTCATAAATAATGTTATGTTTTCAATCAGTTTGGTCACATTGTAAGAGATTTCAAAAGAAGTAACTTGTCAAAAGGAGATAATATCCGTAATCAAGAAAATGTTATGAATGATATTATTTGTTTCAAATGTAATATATTTATTCATATTGTAAGAATAGGTTGAATGAGTTCTCAATGCAAAACAAGGTGTATGAAGCTCCTAATGTGCAAGGAAGAGGTCATACATGGATATGGAGACCTAAGACTCTTTAAAAAAATTATATTGAGGCCAATAATGAATTTTTTGATGAATATATAATTCAATATGGTTTGTTTTATATGGTATATATGAAGGAAAGATAAGAATACTATTTATCATGGCATGTTGACAAAGGAGTCAAAGAGAAGATTGATGAGTCAATCAAGTCTATGAGGAGGCTTAGAAAAGATAAGAAAACTAGTGAGAGTATGGAGACTTGGGAATATCATAAGTTTAAAATTTTATAGATGAAATGAAAGGTGAGGTGTCTCTATTAGGATTCATAGAGGCATTACTCAATAATTTTAAGCATCATGGAATGGTGTTGCAAGGTTGATAAGTGACAATCTAGTCACTGGGTCAAGGTATGTTCTTTATCTTGATATGCATATATTTGAGTATGGATTATTTAAATTTATTTCAATATTTAAAAAAAATTATATCACCTATTAAGAGATTTGATAATTTATTTAAAGGTCTGAAGTTGTTTATGGAAGAAGATCTTACTTTGAGTGTCCTTGGTTGGTATAAGGGTTTTAACACTAGAAACCCAAGACATGGTATATCTTAGGTTATACAATGAGTTAGGTCACCAAACTTGGTGAGAAGGTGTAAAAGTATGATATTAAAGTATTAAATGAGGTTATTTTATGATAATATTCTATCCCTTGATGCAAAGGTGTGAGATTTTCAAGTTATGTATCTTGGTTCGCAATATATCTCTTTGAAGTGACCTAAGAGAGGAGTATCTTTTCTTATGCAAGAGAGAGTTTATTAAATGTCAAAGATTGGGAAGGTAAGTTAACATTGAAGTATAAAGAATGTATTAATTAAATCATATTTTATTCATATATGGACTAATGAGATATCTTGTTCATATTGATAGCTTCAAGAGCTCTTATAAGCATGGATTCATGTAAATTTAGTTTCTTTTGATATAAGAAAGTTTGTTAGACATGTTCTTATCATGCATATCAATTGTGATTATTTTATTCATATTATATGGTTTGTATACCATTGAAATAAGCCATTTTATCTCAATAATATTAGCATTTAATTTAGTTGTCTCATGAAAGGATGTTGGATAGTTCTGGTAACTTATGTGTGGATGAATATAGCTCCATTTAAGGTATGTTTTTGTGAAAGAGTTTGCTTGTGTATGTTTTCAAAATTTTTTTCTTGTTCAGGTGGAATATGGATTTAAGGGGAGATAAATCATGTTTATTTAGGAGTATGTGAAGTTTGGGAATGTTTTTTATAAGCTAAGAATCAAGGAGAAATTTAGATAGAGGTTTGTTCTCTTTAATTTCTAATATGCAAGGTATGCATAGAGTCAGGGGGAGCACATGTGAGATGGTTTAATTACAAGGAGATTATTCTATTGAGTATGGTTTAAAAATAGGTTATATGAGATAATAATGATGTTAGGGAATCTTTATACTCTTTTTGAATAGTTTCACAGGTCCAAGGATCAAGTTGGCATGTTGAGGAAGAGACCCTTTGTCATTAATGTCAAAAGGGGGAGAAAGTTCAGAATAAAGAAGTTATTCACTTTGGGAGAGATAATTCTAATTTTTTTTTCCATAAATCACAAAGGGGGATATTTTTTTATAATTTTATTGAGATGCATTTATTGTCACTGATGTCAATTTGATCTTAGTACATAAGGCATTAATGATAAAGCGATAGGTTCCAAGTGGATTTGAGAGTGCATATCATGTGTATAGGCCTTTGAGGTGATTGACCATGTTTGAGGGATAAAATTAGGGGTAAGGAGTTCCTAGTGTACTTATTTAAAATAAATTAATCCATTTGAATAGTCTTGTGAAGGTCTAGGTGTTCTTAGTCATCTCCTAGTCAACTTGGCAGATCTTCCTAAGTTAATAGATTGATGACATCAAAATTCACACATGTGAAGGTTTAAAAAGAAAATGGTCACATGTGTTTGTTAATATATATGAATAAATAATGTGGTTAAAATTTAAGGTCTTGATATGGTGTCTATAAAAAGTGATGGTGGTGTAAAGCTGGTCTCCCAGTAAAATTTCACTGTTTTCTATAGCCAAACTTGTAATATCAAGTGAACAAAGGAAAACTAGTTAATAATATTTTATTTATAAATTTTGATAATGTATTAATTTAATGGTGGTGTAAAAATTAAATTGGTATAGGACTTAAATATATATCCAAGAAAATTTATTAGGTCTAATTGGTCGTAAAATTGCATTTATTTCATGTGAGAGTTGACTATTGTTGACTATTTTTTTTTAATAAACTAGGGTGCAAAGAAATTATTATAGAATACAAATTATTGATAAAATATTTTTTTATAAAAATAAAAAATTAATTATAATAAATATATATCATCCTAAAAGTTATTTTAAGTTTTAAATGTTGGTGCAGGTGAAGTTATTGCAGGTCAAAATTGACTTTTGTTGACTGTAACTATCACATGTCTAAGTAAGCTTTTTGCAGTGGTGTTTATGAGCCTTTGGAGGATAAATGAAGGTGTATTATGGATTATATTATGTTACTAAGGTATTTATATTTACATAAATATGTATATTGTACATGGAAGGTTTATATTTAGTTAGTTTGAGCCTCATTTGTGAAAATAGTGTTTTTGGGCTAGTTAAGCCTAATAGGTCTTTAAGAACTAATGGAGGTTTTAGAGTACAAAGAATGATTTGATGTTTATGTAGCATGGATAAGGATCATAGATAATGTATGAAAGTTATTCAATAGGTTTCGGTCATTTTTAGGGTCCATATGGAACATAGTGGCTTAAAATGTTACATGATTGTGAATTAGGTCTCCATGGGACCTATTGAAGGCTTGAGGGCTAAAAGAGGTTTCATAATTTGACAGAGTGACTTGAAGGTGTTGTATGAATTTTTAAACATAAATATTTCATGTATTAAATTTTTAAAAGTGTTCCATAGTTGTCTAAGGGCTATTGGCATCTAAGTGTAATGTGTGGCCTAATGGAGGGCTAATTGCTTAGGTCTTGCTTAAGCTTAGTGTGTTGTTTTGAGCCATTTGAATCATGGCCAACCTAATGAGATGATTTAAATTATATGTAAAATTTAATAAGACATATATTTATGTTTATACAAGTGGTATAGATGCATTAATGGTTAATTAAAGTTTTATGGCCGACCAAGATTGATTGGAGAAAGAATAATGCATATATAGAAGGCCATTTTGGTCTCATTGTGCTAGTTAGACAATGGAAGAGTGAAAAAAATTATATATGAATTTTCAGATGGGTAATAATAAATTAAAAACATCATAAAATAATTTTTAATATGTGACAAGGGTTTAACGCTATTTTTTTAGGTCATGAGCAAGTAAGAAGATTTGTTTCAAGGCTATTAGGCCTATTTTGCTTTGGTGACCTAGTGCAAGGGTTTTGGTAATTAAGGAATGAAGTGAATGGTATGATACTTTGAATAAGTGTGTGATAGAATGAAAATAATAATAATAACATGTTGAAAATTTCATAAATTTAGATAGTGGTGTTGAAGGTAATTAGTAAGTTTTGTATTGATTCTAGGCATGATTAGGCAAAGTTTGTTTAGATGACCTAGAGTGAAGAAGTGCATTGATTATATGTTAAAAGAGTAATGAATATGTTGTGTATGAATGACATTTATTATGTTTCAAGACTTTATTTAAATATAATAATATTATATTGTGAAGGAGGAATGGCCTCAAGGTCATGAACTTGCATATGAGGGGTAAAGAAGAAAAAGAGTTGTTATATGCCTATGTAAGAGGTAGATTTGTGTTTGTATGAACTATCATCACTTGTATGAGGTATAAAGGTAGGTTTTAAGGTGTTATAAAAATATAAAAATATAATTAGGTGTGTAATAAATAATATAATATGTGTAGATCAATTTGGAGGTAATTGAGTTAGTGCTTGATCATCTAGGGGGTTGTAGCCTCCTTGCTAGTTGATGCTAGCTAAAGGTCAAGTGGGTGCTTGACTAAATTGAGTGGTGGGTGGTCCTTTACCAATTGGTACTGATATAAATTTAAGAAATATTTTTATAGGATAATATTATAAATCTTTTTTAAGTGGGTTTTCTCCGCCATGAGAGTTTCCCACATAGTTCATGTGTTATGTGCGTTGATCTTACATTATTTTCTTTGTTCATTGAAATGAATGGTTTATATGCTTCATGAATGATTTTGTTGAATGGTTAATATTTTTAAGGATTGGAATTAAATTTTATTTGATTTCATCATTGATTCACCCTCCCACCTCTTAGTGATTGTGTTTTCAACATCATTGACTCTAGTGCTTCACATCACATGGCCTATTCACAAATTGAATTGAGTTCCTTGGAACCATGTGACATATCCTCTATATAGTAGGGTGATGAAAATTATAAATAGGTTCTTGGTAGATGGTCTATTGAAGTCAGTGGTGGAACATTCAATAATATTCTAAGTGTTCCCTCACTTTCAACTAATGTCCTATTAGTTTATCAGATCACTCACCTTGGTCCAAACATGCGAGTTGAGTTTACTCCAAATTCAATGTATGTTAGACATATACATAGTGGAACTATATTGGTAGTGGGAATGATTGAACATAAGAATTAGATATATACATTATCACACTTTTCTCCTAACTCTCCTTTAGATTATTCTTCTTTAGACTCACCTAAACTTAATGACATTTATGATCCTAAGCACACCTTTGATATTGATGACTCTTCTTCTAATATAGATGACTACAATAGTGATGGGGACACACATACACCATCTCCTTGTCACTTTACAAATATTTATGAGCTATTTCCTAATCAACCTACCTTTGGTCTAGTTCAAACATTACAAGGAATATGCATACTAATCTAGGGCACATCAGACATCAGGTAGTCTATACCATAGTTTTAGGGCATTCAATAGTCATTTATTTCATTTAATCACATTGAAAAACCATTGAATAGATAAATTAGACCTCCTACATTGAATGATAATATCAATTCCTTGGATAGGAATCACACCTTAGTTGAAGATCCGTCAGGCTCTTGGTAGACTCATTCATTATTCTAGGGTGATCCACTCTTCATTGCATCTACTTCTAATCCATAGTCACCACTACAAATTCCATTGTAGGATAATGGATGGATTCACATAGTTGTAGAATATTTTGAGTATTTTTAGATCCCTTCTCTTCTTTTCTCTCTTTTGGAGGGGGGGGGAGTTTTGTCCTACATGTTTTCTCCCTTTCTCCACTTTATGGAAGTTGCATTGTGCTTGGGTACCTCATCAGGCCTAATTTTTGGGACCCCATTCTTCTACCCACCTAAGATACACTTCAAGGGAGGTGTTAATGTAGGATTTTTACCACTTTTGGTTTTACCTACATAATTTTTAGTTAGGTTTCTTAGGGTTATCAAGGTCATTAGGGGAACACACAATGTGTTTTCTAATTATGAGTTGAGGTGTAACCTTTATGGTGAGATAATTTATAACTATATAACGTAATTACTTTGTAATTTATGGTTAATAATCTATTAAAAATTATTGAATATCACATTTTATTTGCATTCTTAATCTCATCTATCATAGGGTTTTTGTGCAATCTATGATGTTCAAAGATCTTGGAGCAATCTGAAATTATTAAATTCTATTTTTTCTTAAATTTTTTTACACACATTAATTGATCCATATCAGTCCTATATTGGGGTTTTTATTGATTTAATATTTTAAATTTTGTCTAAAACCCCTTCAAACCTTAATATCTACATACTAGGTCCTCATACTTACAAATATTAACCCTTAGGGTTTCAAATCAACTTCTAATTTTTTGTACATTGGGTTGAATATTTATCATATTTTTAAATTCATTTATGTTGGATTGTCTCCTACCCATTATTTGATTATTGTTCATTGTTTGCATTATCTTTTATGGTTAATTTAAGATGACCTCTAGGGAACCTTTTTCCCCTCACCCAATTGATCATTTTATAAACTTTTCTCATAATTATAAAAATTAGTGGACCAATTTTCAGAATTATACGCTATCACATGATAATGAGTGTGATTTAATTTATAATGATGATGATTATTATTGTTATATGATGGATATGATGATTATGAAAATAAAAATGAAAATGATAATGAGGATAGACTCAATCCATCTTTTTATCCTACTCTTCTCTCCTCCCCTACTTCACAAAATCAAATTAATAACATAAGGCAAAAGGAGCCCCTTATAGGTAATGCTTTGTTTGAATGCAACCCTAGCTTATCAACCACTTTTGACACATATTTATTCAAATTAAAACAATATAAGAGTAATATAATCAAATTAAATTTTCATGATTCAAGTAATATTATTCATTCACATGATATTCCCAATATAGAAAATTAAAATACATCTTCTTCACCTTTCTCAATTTAATTTGAAAAACCCTGTACAACTAGTATTTCACATTTTACATATTTAAAAACTAAATTGTTTGATATTATTTTGTCACCTTCTTTTACTTTTCAAGCTTAAAATATTATTCCATGCAAAATATAGATAATTCAAATAACTCAAACCCTTATCCTACATGCCATAATGTGAGAAATAAAAATATGTTTGTTATTCCTTCTAGCCTTCATTCCATTATTGAAAAACATGATAACATGTGCATTCCACTCATAGCTAGTGAAGATACACATTTCATTTTACCTACACATGATTATATATTGCATAGTAGTAAAAAGTTAAAATCTTCTTGTACTCCTCTTATTGATAATTAAAATAAAAGTTCTTATTCTCTTAACTCTACATGTGAAATTAATTTTGATTTTGATGAAAGTTAGAATAACAATGATTACTATGATTTTAGTAAAGAAGAAATTAAGTCTAGTCCATCTAGTACTCTCTCTATTTCACCCATATCTCATGTCAACATTGATTGCTTATTAAAGGCTAATTCAAATAATAATGTGTCTTCTATTCCATTACAATGTGATACTTATTTACCAATTAACAACATCATAAATATTAATAAATTATCTCCACCCCTCATTATAGTAGAACCTATTTCTCATCCTAGCCTCCATGTAGGTGATAGAAAATTTCCCTCACTAGGTCCAAGCTATAACCCATTTAAAGGTTATGATGAGCCAACCAAATATCTCTAATAATGTTCCATGAAATAGTGTACCACATTTGGATAAAATTAACAATAAGATTTAATTTTTAAATTAATATCTTAATGATGATAATATACTTTATTAAGAGGTAATATCATTGATGCATGCCATGGATAATTTAAAACAAAAAGTACATCAACTCACCTTGGAAAGTAAACCATACTAATCTTGGGTTGATTCAAATTCTATACATGGAAATATTATCCAATGCAAAACCATCAATGCATCACTAAAAAATACATTTAAGATACAAACATTACCTAAGTTTAATGGACATGGAGATCCATAATTATATCTCAAAGCTTATAGAAAGGATATGGCACATACCATTAGTAGTTCGATTCTCCTATAGTTATTTCCCAAGAATGTAGAGGATGAGGCATTAAATTGGTTCCTTCATTCCCTCCCTAGTGGTTCATTACATATATATGATGAGTTTTAAGACATATTTATTATGAATTATATCTATAATAAGGGGCCTCTAGTCACATATGATAGGATGCCTTTACTAAACTAGGGTAAATAATAACCATTAAATGATTAAATTTTATGATTCAAATCATGTATGCAATATTTGATCTACCAGCTGATAAATTTATAGGTATAACACATCCTTGCCAAAGGCCTCATTTTATCCCTTAGGGAGAAATTGTTATATGAGACATCCAAATCATTTTGACATCTCTGGCATACAACTATGACATTAGATAAGAAGTTGGGACTAGTTGAGATAAATTTAGAGATATAGTTTTATTTAGATCTATCATAGTCATAGTCATATAATATGTTCAAATAATCTAATCCACCTATTCCTAAGGAAAATGTTGAACAAAAACCACCAATCAAGGTACTCAACAAAGCCAAAGAGACACTTCATAGAGCTTCTCCCATAATGAGTAGAGCACATGACACTAGTAGAGTGCTTATATAGTTTCATTCAGATAGAGATAGGTCTCTTGATATCTTATTTACATTATTAGACAAGAGGATGATCACACTTGAACCTAATCATCATCATCTAACACATCGTTTGAATAGAATAAGAAATAAACCATTAAAATTATCATCAAATCAATGGACATTGGGATAATAACTATTATTCACTAAGAGATTGTATCGATCAATATGTTGATAGAGGCATTATACCATTCACATAGGGGTCATTGATATCTCCTTCTACACATAATCCTAGACCACATTCCTTTACAACTGAGTTGTCCCAAGATGTTCCTTTCAAGGTGCTATTAGTTACTCAATGTATGAGCCATGTGGTTTTTAGGACACCTATTTATGTGAGATCTCATGCACCATAGAGTTAGTAGAGATGGAAAATAGTTTAAAGATATTAACCTACTTATAGAAACATGGTGACAAAATGGAAAACAACTAAACCAACACTATCATTATAACAACAAATTAAGATATATGGAATAAATCATTGTTATCAGAGATAGTTTTAGTATGATAACCAATTAAGATATTTTCAAGATATAATACACTTTAGCTAATAGTTTTAGTATGAAAACTAATTAAGTTATTTGGTATAAAGTCTACAAATTTAGATACCAATAATAAACCATGACCAGTATCAATTCTCTAGTTTATTTCTACACCTACACATCATGAGTAGTATGGTCCCTTGTTTACTCTTCCATACGGATTCATATAGTGCATAATATGGTCACATGATCAATATTGACATATAATATGATACTTGCATGTCATCAATTATAAAAACTAACATTTCCAATCCAATATCAATCTATACTCAACATCTATATACAAATAAAATCAATTATCATTATCTAATGTACACATTTCCATTAAAATGACACATTTACATATCAATGTATAAAACATGAATATAATAAAACATATACTCAAAATAAACAATGCCACAATAAAGATATTACATAGCATGATGTCCATATATCAATAAATACACACACACACACACACACACACACACACACACACACACACACACACACACACACACACACACACACACACACACACACACACACACATAACTCATAAACATATTCATACAATGCTACATAATCACTCAATAATATGATTTTGGTCACTATGCCCAACCTCATCACCCTCATTCTCATATGTATACATAACTAGAGCTTAATGATCTTGCATCCCATCTATATCTAGATCGATACCTATGCCTGTGCTATCTCTTTTGCAACACTACTAGCTTAGCCATCACTTTTTTATGCTCACACTAAAGATAAATATAGTCATATACTATCTTACTACTTACCTCATCTAGAATATTAGGTGGGGGTATATATCACCTCTCCAAATCTACACATACTTCATCTTTATCCCCTAATACCCAATTATATATTGCAGTGGTAATGGCTACTTAATCAAATAAGTGTGCATGGATACCTTTAATCATTCTAGCCCATTCCACTAGCCCATCATATATTATTAATCAATAATTTGTCATGTAAGCTCTCGTAATTCCACCTCAATGATAGCCTCCTATTATTTATCATCTCCTAAACCTACACACACCAACATAATACATTAGACATTTAATTAATATTCCAATACTAAAAACACCAAGTATACTAATCTATAATAACAACATACCGTCAACTGCTTTAATGGGATATGGATTTAACACATCCTCTATAATGGCACCATCTCCTATAAATAATAACATCCATATATTTTGTCCCCATCATAATATATAGGCATATTTGGCCCCCAAATAATCCACATCTAGTACCTCTATCACTGTATCTCTCTCTATCCTTAGAATCAAGGCCAACTCAACCACCATAGGTCTTGCTCTCGTACCTAGCCTAACTAGTGCCTAAGTACTCCTCACCCACAACCATGTTGTGGGGGGGGGGGCACATCTTGAATCACACCAAACTACCATGTGACCCACTTGTACTAGAATCTCTCAAAAAATATGTTTTATTGATCATGAAGCTAATAGATCACCTAAATCCACCTCAACTGAACCCCATCCTTAGGACATCCCTAAAATTTCCTATATGATCTCTAAATAATATCCTAAATTATGACTCAATCCAACACCTACCAAAAATGCATCATGGTCCTTAATTGCATGAGGGTTGTGACTATCTACCTCTCTACAAATACGTAGGATGTGCCCAATTTATACATGAAAAAATCTCCAATGTAACCATTATAATATTCTTATAAGCCCAAAAATTTAATAACATCAATGACCTAATCCCACCACTACACAAATCCTAAGTGAACTAATACAAATCTTGAGACAAGTAGGCCAGCATGGTGTGACACCATGAATATGTGATCCCATTCTCCTATATATCCTACAGAATACTATGCATCATATATGTAATGGATACACTAATACCATCAACCATAAAAAATAAGCCAATAACATTGCCAAAAACTTTTGTATCCATAGATCATTATCTCTAACAATCATAGAAAATAACACATTAGTATTACTCCCCTAGTAATGTGTCTCTATAATAATGACCACAAAACACCTTGAGGCCTGATTTATGACTCTCTATCAACCTACCTCCTACAATATAACTTGCTGACTAGTAATAGGTATCCTTAATATTATATACATGTCCTCCAAATTAATTTTCATATCTCTATAGGTAGTTAAAAGGAACACATGTTAGCATTCTACCACTCACATAGTGTTGTCATCATGTGACCATCCCATGACATTGGTATAGTGATGCCACATACCTTAAACTATCCCTATCTACTACTGCTCTCTCATCATCTATCATGGGCAATCCAATGAAGACACTCCATCATCTAACCCCTATGAAACTCTCTCATATATACATCTACTAGAAAAAAACCAAAATATGACATTAACATCTCCAAAATATCAAATATGCATGTTGAAATAATCACTCAATGCAATTTCATGTCAAAAATTTCATTTTTACTACCTAAAAGATGATACAACTACTAAAAATATTGTAGCAATAGACATTAGTGCTACCAATAGGACTAGAGTGATAAATAATAATGTGGTCCTTAAATAGTAGCATGGTAGCCTTGAATACTAACATTATCCCTAAGGATGATAACATAGACCCTAAAAAACCTAATATAGAAATTTTCTCTGAAAAATAATAATAAATTTAATCAATGGATCAAATACATGGAAAATGAAAGAATCCTTACCATTCCAACCTCCTCACTACCCTGAATCAATACCTCCACCTCATCATACTAGGTAATGCTAGCACCTTGTCTCCTCGGTATGATTGCTTAGTGTAGAGCAATAATTATCTCCAAATACAAAAAATCAAATGATTTTAAACTTAATCAATCTAACCTATTTAAACCTTATTTTTTCAAATGCCACCTACCTAAGATTGGCCCCACATGCACATTAATCCAATTATTACCAAAATATTCTAATTGTGATATCTCAAGCCTGATAGCTCTGATTACCAATCTATTTCTTGCATACAAAATGTTATGATGGTATACCCTAGGCTATATCAATTACAACTCTATCCTAATTAACGTAACCACAGATGCTAAAACTTATATTTACTTAATAATCTTGCTATAGATCACATGTCTATCTTAGTCTCAATATATAAATAATTCTTATACAATTATCAATACAATCAATCCCATAATCATCTTATCAATACTAACTACTAACTAACATGCATGTTAGCATCACTTTTGATTAGATATATCTACCTTTATTTTGTTTTGCTCATAAAAAGGGGCATATATAAACTATTTACACTGATAGAGTGAATTAGATACTTAGACTCAAATATATAGATATATAGATTTACTCATATACTCAAGCTCATATACATAGTTTCTTTATTTAGACACTCATATTCATATATATAAGTACATAAATTTACTTAGATAATCAGGTTTAGATATACAATTTCTTTACTCATACATTCAGATATTCATATATACATATACATATATTTAATCAAATCCTCAAGCTTAGATACATAATTTATTTATTTAAACACTCATGTATTCATATAAGTAGATACACAATTTGAATCAGAGTTTTAGGGTTACATGGTTTTGTCAGATATTAGTTTAGATTATTAGATTTTACACATGATTTTGATATAGTTCCAAACTTAGACTATGACTATGGGGGAATGTACATAGTAAACCATCCCCATATATATAATTTTTGCATAGGTTATCTAGATACATCGCTCAATTACTAGATTTAGGGGCATGATGCAAGGCACATGCTCTTGATCCCATAGTATTTCACCATATTATATAGATGGAATGGAAAAGTATACCATTTTTTATGTTTATATCACCAAATTACACCTAGGATGTCACCAAGTTTTCATTATATTAGGTCATATAACCATTTCTATCAATTGATACATAGTTCTCGCTTAACCCATATTAGACTTGTTTATGTAGTACACAAGTCAAGAAGTAGTTTTGACCTCTAATCACATCTCTTCTCAGACCCAATTACATATCAGAGTGGGGGTGAGCATGGATTATTTCTCCACATTTATAGATTACTTCTTATACTCAGTTCACATATCATAGTGGGAAAAACTAGGGTATTATTTCCAAAAATTCAATTAATTAATCAGATTTAATATAAGGGACACACACATTATGTATTTTCTCTTCACACACATCATTATAATTCATATCCACTTATCTAGTGAAGAAGTGGGTTGGGTCAGAGCACATCTATTCTCCACATGGTTTGATCACAAAAGAAAGTGTATGTACACATTTTATTTTCTTTCACTTTAGTAAGTTAATTCCATTATATTATTATATTAAAGGGGGGAAATGTACACACCCTAATTTGGTCAAGCAAACACAAGTACTATGTCTTTTGTATCTTCTTCACATGAATTTATTAATGACAAATAAGAGTCTTGTTTGTGTGTGTCAGTTTAGTCTTTTGACATGAATGTGGTCCTTATTATGATTTATTTTCCTTATTTTACACCCTCAGTAGTTTCATGTCATTATTTTTCTATGTACATGGGCACCTGGCCTATTTGTCTCATTTACAACCCTTTTTTCTTTACTCAAGATAATAACATGGTCTTGGATAGGAATGCCCAATGCTATTGTCCACTTTAGCAATATCATCCAGTGGTCATGTTTTTAACTTCTTTCAAGTCCTTGCCCTCATTTTGGGTCTCTTATTATGATTATATTCATTTATTTATTTACCATTTAATGATGCAAATAAGTCTCTCACATTCAAAATAAATTTTCTTATATATAAAGAGCTTCACAAGGCATTATATATAACACTTACTACTTTGGTACATAATTATAAAAAAATTAGTCAATAGTATAGCTCAACGGTATACACATTTACTTAGCATTAGACATAGATATACACATTTGACCAAATAAGGGCCTAAGATAAAGTCATTATTACATACCATGCACATTTATTATGAATGTTCCCTAAGGTAAAACTACATTTGATTTGAGACCCCTATCATTGGGGTTAATGTAGGTAGTAACTAGAGTAGTAGAGGTTCTATGTTGGTTGATCATAACATCCTATGATGCACCTTTTTACCCTTCTTTTTTAATTTGATTATGTTGTTGTTTTATGTGTGTAGGTATTCATTAGGGTTTTTAAGAAGGAGGAAGCATAGAGTGATACATAATGATGATTGAGGATTCTTGAGGACACATACAGAACACAAAAGATATCCGATAGGCATTTTATAATTTTTAGGGCTCCTATCCACAAAAGGACAATAGTGTAGTTCCATTTACCATTAACACATCACACTATAGTTCTATTGACCATACTATTGAATTGAGGTAGGTGTAATTATAATTTTAGAATGAAGGTACTCTTGAAGGGTCCCCTAATTTGTTCCTTCATTACCATCACCCAATGACGTGCATTTTATTCCAGATAAGTTGATTTTATCCATTACACTTGCTATTTAGGGTAAAATAATTAAATGATGTGCATTTTATTAAAGATAAGCTGATTTTATCTTTTAAAGTTGCTATGTAAGACATGATTCAAGTAGAAATTTTGACCTTCGATCACATGTATTCTTAAACTTAGTTACATATCAGAGTGGGGGTGAGCATGAATTATTTCTCCACATTTATAGATTAATTATTAGACTTAACTCACATATCACAGTGGGGGAAACCAGGGTTTTATTTCTAATAGTTTAGTCAATTAATCAAATTTAGTACAAAGGATACCCACATTGTGGATTTTATCTTCACAGACATCATTATAATTCCTATCCACTTCTTTGGCCAAGGAGTAGGTCCGATCACAACACATCTATTCTCCACATGGGTTGATCACATATGTAATCATAGGTATGCATTTTATTTTCTTTTATTCTAGTACTTTAATTTATTTACATTATTATATTGAAAAGGGGGGAAAATGTACACACCCTAATTTTGTCAAGAAAACATAAGTACTATGTATTTTGTAGCTCTTTCACATGAATTTATTAATGGTGAATACGAGTCTTATTTGTGTGTGTCACTTTGGTCTTTTAATGTCAATATGTTCTTGATTATGTATTATTTTCCTTATTTAGACCCTCAATAGTCTCATGTCATTCCTTTTCCATCCAAATGGGACCTTGGCCTATTTTTTTCACACATGACAATAGTATGGTCTTGGATAAAAGTACCCAATTCTATTGTCCACTTAAGCAGTATTATCCAATGGTCATGTTTTTAACTAATTTCAAGTCCTTTCCCTCATTTTGGTTCTCCCCTTATGATTCTATTTATCTTTTTACCTTGTCATTGATCCAAAATTTAGAAGCTTTAGTTGAAATATAATACAAAAAAAAATAACAACACAATTATAATAATGTTATCTCTTAGAAGAGATGTTTTTATTGATCAAATTTGCAGATCCAAACATATGCCTATCTCTGAGAAAAGATGTCTAATTTCATTTTTAAGTTACATCTTCATTTATAAAATTTTGAGGGTAGGAGGAGGATGTGGAAGGTCACCAATCTCAAGGGAGATTAATTGGTTTGACTTCCATGATTCACAACAATACAAAATTCAAGGAATTACTATTTTTATAAACTTAATATTTTTAGACTACACTACTAAAACTAAAAATTAAGGCACTTCCATTTGAATTTTAGGGGTAAAAATCCATCGATTAGAGCTCATGCCATCTCATGATGTTCCCCTCATTTTTATATTTCCAATGGTTCAAACGGGAAGTCAAACAAAGATATGGTACAAAAGTTATGGCTCTCAAAAGTCCTACCACCAATTGGGGTAGAAATATAGCCCAAATTTCCACCTTAAATGTTGCTCAGATCATTCCTCCCTTATTGAGAAGAAATGGTCCCCATTGCATCAATATTTTTCATCAAGTGTGGTAGTTGTGTTTTGATTTGATTCTCGATGGATACTTGAAATGGACTATGCTTTATGGAGTTATGTTGGGTCCAATGGTTCACAATTTTTATCTAACAATCAATCTATGGATAGAAGGCCATGAAATTCCTTAGCTTGGAATCTATTTTATTTTGTTGTTGTGTTATTTTTGTAGTCAGGGGTGCAACATTGGCCCTTTTGGATTTCTATGGCTTGACCACCATGAGAATGAATTTTTTGGTAGTAATCAAGGAGACAAATGTAGAAGGTGGTACCTATAGTACCCTATATCACCATGTTTTAAGAGTGAGGGTGATCCTTTGAGTTATTTATTCATAGATACCATGTCGATCATACATGAATGGCTGACCAAGGAATACATCACAAACATCTAGATTGACCACATCACACAAGACCTCATCTTGGAAAGGTTTTATTGCATATGAGAGAAGACATTGGTGGGTGACATGAAAGTTTCTCCCTAGATTCAACCATCCAATACTGTATAGTATTTGGGTGAGGATTCATGGATAGATTTAGGCTTTTCACAACATTAATAGAGATTAAATTCTTTTGACTCCCACTATCAAGAATGAAATGCAAAGGCTTACCTTTCACCCATAACTTAGAGTGAAAAAACCTTTCTTTCTCATCTAGCCTCTCTTCATAAGTTTGTGATGAAGCAATGATGGAATCAGGCTCGACATCTACAATCTCTTCTTCATCCTCTTTGATTGTAGGGTGTGTATAAGGTAAAGCAGTAGATATTTAGGATTGTGACTTAATAAACAGGGACTTGATGGTTCAACATTTTTATTTGGATTGAGTTCTAGATTTGTGGTAATCACACCATTTTCTAGTCTTCCCTTCCTTTTGCTTCTAATTTTGGCCTTGTGTTTGACCTTCTTTGTCACTTTTCCATTTTCAAGGCTGACTCTTTGTATTCATTCTTCCATGCTTCTACTCAATCTTCACTATGAACTTGTACGCCTCACTGAGGGTTTCCAAATTAAAGAGTTCCATATTTCCCCATATATAACATTATAGTCCACCATGATATTTGAGAACCTTATGTTTCTCACTTTACTACATGCTTAATCTTACAAATAGAGAATGAAAAATGTTAGTGTAATCTTAAATAGAGTGTTTCTTACCTTAGAGAAGTTATTGCCATTCTATATATAGATCATCATATGCTCTAATGAGGTAGTATTCTTCCTTTATAGCTTCTATGAAATCATCTTAGGTAGGTTACACTTCAAGGTAAATATCATCTGTAATGAATCTCTTCTTATACACTTCCCACCAATTTTTGATAGATAATGATGCATTCAAAAGATTAAAAGTGATATTCTCTTTATCGATGAATTTATTTACATAAAAATAAGATGACAATTGATCCAACCAATTTTTTACTACATCAACATTGATTTTAATTTCAAATGTAGGGATATCAAATTTACCTAAACCTTGAAGGGTATTGGGACATTGAAAAGATGTGGGGTTGTAGATGAGGAGCTAGAATTTCCCATCAAGATTTGTTAGAGAAATTGGGTGAATTGTTGTAGCATCTATGTTTGCTACTGTTAGAGGGATTCATTCACCATTTCCTTGAATGGATCAGATGTCTCAGTGTTGTCTACCATTTGAGGTCATTTAGAGTGAACAGGTGGACAGTTTATTGGTTTTATTTTCTACTCAAGCTTCCTATAATCTGACTTTGTCTTTGGGATCATATACTCTAAAGACAAACTGATTTGATACCACTGATCTAAAAAATAGAAGCTTTGGTTGAAAGATAATTCAAAAAAATAAGAATAACATTATTATAATAATGTTATCTCTGAGAAGAGATGTTTTTATTGATCAAATTTATAGATCCAAACATATGCCTATCTTTGAGAAGAGACGTATGATTTCCTTTTTAGTTTACATATTCACTTATATACATTTTGAAAGTAGAAGGAGGATGTGAAAGGTCACCAATCTCATGGGAGATTAATTGGTTTAGCTTCCATGATTCACAACAATAAATAATTCAATTAATTATTATTTTTAAAAACTTACTATTTTTAAACTACACTACTAAAATTTAAAATTAGATCACTTTTATTTGGTTTTCAAAGGTCAAAACCCATAGAGCAAAGCTCATACCATCTCATGATGTTTCTCTCATTCTTATCTTTCTAATGGTTCAAATGGGGAGTCAAATAGAGTGATGGTGCAAAAGTTATGGCTCCCAAAATTTATAACACCAATTCGGGTAGAACCATCACCCAAATTGTCACATGAAATGTTTTTCAAATCATTCCTCTCTTATTAAGAAGTAATGGTCTCCATTGCATCAAGATTTTTCATCAAGTGTGGTAATTTTGTTTTGATTTGATTCTCGATGCATACTTGGAATGGACTATGCTTTGTGGAGTCATGATGGGCCCAATGGTTCACCATTTTTATTTGACCATTAGTCTGTGAATGGAAGGCCATGAAATTCCTTAGCTTGGTATCTATTTTCTTCTTTTATTATGTTGTTTGTGTAGTTAGGGTGGTAGCATTGGCCTTTTTGGATTTTTGTGGCTTGACCAACATGAAAACAAATTTCTTGGCACTAATCAAGGAGATAAATGTAGAAGGTGGTACCTATGGTACCCTGTAGCACCATGTTCCAAGAGTGAGGGTGATACTTTGAGTTCTTGATTCATAGATGCCATTTTGATCATACATGAATGAATGACCAAGGAGTACATCATAAACATCTAGATTGACCACATCACACAAGACCTCATCTTGGAAAAGTTTTATTGCATATGAGAGAAGAAATTGGAAAGTGACATAGAGGTTTCTCTCTGGACTCAACCATCCAATGCTCTATGGATTGAGGTGAGGCTTCATGGATAGATTTAGTATTTTCACAACATTATCAAAGATTAAATTATTTTGAATCCCACTATCAAGAATGAAATGTAGAGGCTTACCTTTCACCCATAACTTAGAGTGAAACAACTTTTCCTTGTCATATCGCATCTCCTCGTGGGTCTATGATGAAGTAAAGATGGCATCAGGCTCAAAATATATAATCTCTTCTTCATCATATTTAATTGTGGGGTGTGTATGAGGTAGAGTAGTAGATGTTGAGGATTATGACTCAAAAATTAGGGAATTGATGGCTTGACATTCGTCTTTGGAGTGAGTTCTAAATTTGTCATAATCACACCATTTTTCAGTCTTTCCTTCCTTTTGCTTCTAATTTTGGCCTTGTGTTTGACCTTCTTTGTCACTTTTCCATTTTGAAGGTTGACTCTTTGTATTCATTATTCCATACTTCCACTCAATCTTCACTGTGAACTTATATGCCTCACTGAGTGTTTCCAAATTGAAGAGTTCCATTTCCCTTCGTATATACCATTATAGTTCACAATGATATTTGAGAACATTATGTTTCTCACTTTCTTGGATGCCCAATCTTGTTGATAGAGAATGAAAAATGTCAATGTAATCTTGAATAGAGTGTTCCTTACCTTGACAAATTTTTTGCCACTCTATATACAAATCATCATATGCTCTAATAGGGTAGTATTCTTCCTTTATAGCTTCTATGAAATTATCCCAAGTAGGTTTCACCTCAAGGCCAATATCATCTATATTAAATCTCTTCTTGTACACTTCTCACCATTTTTTTCTAGTCAATGATACTTTAAAAAGAGTTAAAGTGATCTCTTTATCATTGAATTTATTTTAAAAAAATAAGATGAAAGTTGATCCAACCAATTTTTTACTACATCAGCATTGATTTTGTCTTCAAATGTAGGGATAGAAAAATTCACCTAAACCTTGAAGGGTGTTGGGGCACTCAAAAGATATAGAGTTGTAGATGAGGAGCCAAAAATTTTCATTAAGATTTGTTAGAGAATTTGGATGAATTGTTGTAGCATCTACACTTGCTACTGTTGGATGAATTCATTCACCATTTATTTGAAAGGATCAGATGTCTTAGTGTTGTCCACTAGTTGAGGTCATTTAGAGTGAATAAGTAGATAGTCTATTTGTTATATTTTCTACCCAAGCTTCCTATAATCTAACCTCATCCTTGAGATCACACACTCTAAAGACAAACCACTTTGATACCACTAATCCAAAACTTAGAAGATTTAGTTGAAAGATAATTCAAAAAAACAAGAACAACATAATTGTAATAATTTTATCTCTGAGAAGAGATGCTTTAATTGATCAAATTTGTAGATCCAAATATATGCCTATCTCTGAGAAGAGATGTCTAATTTATTTTTTAGGTTACATATTTATTTATACACATTTTTAAGGTAGGAGAGGAATGCGAAAGGTCACCAATCTCAAGGGCGATTAATTGGTTTGACTTCCATGATTCACAACAATACAAAATTTGAGGAATTACTATTTTTAGAAACTTACTATTTTTACATTACACTACTAAAATTAAAAATTAGGTAACTTACATTTAGTTTTTGGGGGTCATAACCCACTAAGTGAAGCTCATGATGTTCCTCTCACTCTTAGCTTTCCAATGGCTTAAACAGGAAGTCAAATAGAACTATGGTGCAAAAGTTATGGCTCTCAAAAGTTCTACCACCAATTGGGGTAGAAGTATCATCCAAATTGTCACTTAAAATTTTGTTCAAATCATTCCTCCCTTATTGAGAAGAAATGGTCCCCATTACATCAAGATTTATCATCAAGTGTGGCAGTTGTGTTTTGATTTGATTCCTGATGCATACTTAGAATGGATTGTGCTTTGTGGAGTTGTGTTGGGCCCGATGGTTCACCATTTCCATTTAACCATCAATTTATGGATGGAAGGTCATGAAATTCCTTAGCTTGGTATCTATTTTCATCTACTGTTATGTTGTTTATATAGTTAGGGCTATAATATTAGCCCTTTTGGATTTTTGTGGCTTAACCACCATAAGAATGAATTTCTTAGCACTAATCAGGGAGACAAATATAGAAGGTGGTACCTATGGTACCTTGTATCACCATGTTTCTAAGAGTGAGGGTGATCCTTTGAGTTCTTGATTCATAGATTCCATGTTGATCATACATGAATGGCCAACTAAGGAGTATGTTATAAACATCTAGATTGACCACATAAAATAAGATCTCATCTAGGAAAGGATTTATTACATATGAGAGAAGACATTGGTGGGTGACACGAAGGTTTCTCCCTAGATTAAACCATCTAATACTGTGTGGCTTTGGTTGAGTCTCCATGGATAGATATAGGCTTTTCACAACATTAACATAGATTAAATTATTTTGACTCCCACTATCAAGAATGAAATATAGAGGCTTACCTTTCACCCATAACTTAGAGTGAAAAAACCTTTCCTTGTCATTTAGCTTCTCCTTGTGGGTTTGTGATGAAGCAACAATGGCATCAAGCTCAGCATCTATAATATCTTCTTCATCCTCTCTGACTGTAGGGTGTGTATAAGGCTTAACACTAGATGTTGAGGATTGTGACTTAGAAAGTAGAGACTTGATGGCTCAACATTCTTCTTTGGAGTGAGTAATCACACCATTTTATAGTCTTTCCTTCTTTTTGATTTCAATTTTGGCCTCATGTTTGACCTTCTTTGTCACTTTTATATTTTGAACGCTGACATTGCATATTCATTCTTCCATGCTTTTGATCAATCTTCACCATGAACTTGTATGCCTCACCGAGGGTTTCCAAATTGAAGAGTTACATCTCTCCCCATATATACCATTTTAGTCCACCATGATATTTGAGAACATTATGTTTCTTACTTTTCTAGATGCCTAATCTCACAAATAGAGATTGAAAATTTTTAGTGTAATCTTGAACATACTATTCCTTACATTGGCAAAGTTGTTGCTACTCTATATATAGATCATAATATGCTCCAATGGGGTAGTATTCTTCCTTTATATATTATAATAAATCCTCCTAGGTAGGTTCTACCTCAATGCCAATAACATCTGTACTGAATCTCTTCTTGTACACTTCCCACTAATTTTCGACTGACAATGATGCTTTTAAAAGAGCAAAAGTGAGCTTCTCTTTATCATTGAATTTATTTATAGAAAAATAAGATGATAATTGATCCAACCAATTTTATACTACATCAACATTGATTTTTCCTTCAATTATAGGGACATCAAAATTTAACTAAACCTTGAAGGGTTTTAGGGCACTAAAAAGATGTGGGGTTGCAGATGAAGAGATAGAATTTTCCATCAAGATTTATTAGAGAATTTAGAAAAAAAAATTGTAGTATCTAAGCTTGCTACTAATAGAGGGATTCATTCATCATTCCTTGAAATTATCAGATGTCTCAATGTTGTCTACCATTTGAGGTCATTTGGAGTAAATAGGTGGATAGTCTGATGGTTCTATTTTCTACCCAAGCTTCTTGTAATCTGACCTCATCCTTGGGATCATACACTCTAAAGAAAAATTGCTCTGATACCACTGATCCATAACTTATAAGCTTTTGGTGAAATATAATTCAAAAAAAAAAGAACAACACAATTATAATAATGCTATCTTTGAAAAGAGATATTTTTATTGATCAAATTTGTAGATCTAAACATATGCCTATCTCTGAGAAGAGATGTCTGATTTAATTTTTGGTTTACATCTTTATTTATACACATTTTTAAGATAGGAGGAGGATGTGGAAGGTCACCAATATTGAGGGAGATTAATTGGTTTGACTTCTATGATTCACAATGATATAAAATATGAGAAATTAATACTTTTAGAAACTTATTATTTTTAGACCACACTACTAAAATTGAAAATTATGAAACTTATATTTAGGATTTGAGAGTCATAACCAATCAAGTGGAGCTTGTACCATCTCACAACATTCTCCTCATTTTTAGCTTTCTAATGGTTCAAACGGGTAGTCAAATAGAGCTATAGTGTAAAAGTTGTGGCTCTCAAAAGTTCTACCACCAATTGGGGTAGAACCATCATCTGAATTATCACCTGAAATGTTGCTTAGATCATTCCTCCATTTTTGAGAATTAATAGTCCCCATTTTATCAATATTTGTCATCAAGTGTGGTAGTTGTGTTTTGATTTGATTCTTGATGCATATTTGGAATAGACTATGCTTTTTAGAGTTGTGTTGGGCCTGATGGTTCACCATTTCTGTCTAACCATTAGTCTATGGATGGAAGGCCATGAAATTCCTTAGTTTGATATCTATTTACTTTTATTTTGTTATTTTTGTAGTTAGGGCTATAACATCAACCCTTTTCTATTTCTTTGACTTTACCACCATGAGAATGAATTTATTGGCACTAATCATGGATACAAATGTAGAAGGTGGTACATCTAGTACCCTATAGTACCATATTCCAAGAGTGCAGGTGATCCTTTGAGTTCTTGATTCATAGATGTGATGTCGATCATACATGAATGGCTAACTAAGGAATACATCACAAACATTTAGATTGACCACATCACATAAGATCTCATATTGGAAAGGTTTTATTGCATATGAGAGAAGACATTGGTGGGTGACATGAAGGTTTCTCCCTGGACTCAACCATAGAATATTGTATGGCTTTGGGTGAGGCTTCATATACATATTTAGGCTTTTCACAACATTAGCAGAGATTAAATTATTTTTACTCCCAATCTCAAGAATGAAATATAGAGGCTTACCTTTCACCCATAAATTAGAGTGAAACAACCTTTCCTTGTCATCTGGCCTCTCCTCATGGGTCTATGATGAAGCAATGATGAAATCAGGATCATCATCTATAATCTCTTCTTCATCCTCTTTGACTATAGGGTGTGTATGAGGTAGAGTAGTAGATTTTGAGGACTGTGACTCAGAAAGTAGGGACTTGATGTCTTGATATTCTTCTTTAAAGTAAGTTCTAGATTTGTGGTAATCACACCATTTTCTAGTCTTTCCTTCCTTTTGCTTCCAATTTTGGTCTTATTTTTAACCTTCTTTATCACTTTTCTATTTTGAAGGCTAACTCTTCGTATTCATTCTTCCATGCTTTTGATCAATCTTCATCACAAACTTGTATGCCTCACTGAGGCTTTCCAAATTGAAGAGATTTATCTCCCCCTCTATATACCATTTTATTCCACCATGATATTTGAGAACCTTGTGTTTTTCACTTTCTTAGATGCCCAATCTCATAGATAGAGAATGAAAAATATCAGTGTGATCTTAAACAAACTATTCCTTACCTTGGTGAAGTTGTTTCTACTATATATACAAATCATCATATACTCTAATGGGGTAGTATTTTTACTTTACAACTTCTATGAAATCATCTTAGATAGGTTCCACCTCAAGCCCAATATCATTCATACTGAATCTCTTCTTGTACACTTTTTGCTAATTTTTGACAGGCAATGATGCTTTCAAAAGCACAAAAATGATCTCTTTATCATTGAATTTATTTATAAAAAAATAGGATGACAATTGATCCAACCAATTTTTTACTACATCAGCATTGATTTTCCCTTCAAATGTAGGAATATCAAAATTCACCTAAACCTTGAAGGGTGTTGGGACACTAAAAAGATGTGGGGTTGTAGATGAGAAGTTAGAATTTTCAATTAGGATTTGTTGGAGAATTTGGGTGAATTATTGTAGCATCTACACTTGCTACTACTAGAGGGATTCATTCGCCATTTGCTTAAAAGGATTAGATATCTCAGTGTTGTCCACTATTTGAGGTCATTTGGAGTGAACAGATGGATAGTCTGCTGATTCTATTTTTTACCTAAACTTCATATAATCAGACCTCATCCTCAAGATCATACACTCTAAAGACAAATTGATATGATATCACTAATCCAAATCTCATAAGCTTTGGTTGAAAGATAATTCAAAAAAATAAGAACATAATTGTAATAATGCTATCTCTAAGAAGAGATGTTTTTATTGATCAAATTTGTAGATCTAAACATATGCCTATCTTTGAGAAGAGATGTCTGATTTCTTTTTTGGGTTACATTTTCATTTATACACATTTTAAAGGTAAAAGATATGAAAATTCACCAATATCGAGGGAGATTAATTGGTTTTACTTCCATGATTCACATCAATATAGAATTTGAGAAATTACTATTTTTACAAACTTACTATTTTTAGACTACACTACTAAAATTGAAAACTAGAGCATTTCCATTTGGTTTTTGAGGGTAAAAACCTATCAAGTGAATCTCATGTCATATCTATACATTCCCCACATTCTTAGATTTCCAATGGTTCAAATGGGGAGTCAAACTTAGATATGGTGCAAAAGTTATGGCTCCTAAAAGTTCTACCACCAATTGGTTTAGAACCATCGCCCAAATTATCACCTAAAATATTACTCACATCATTCCTCTCTTTTTAAAAAGTAATGGTCCCCATTGCATCAATATTTGTCATCAAGTGTGGCAGTTGTGTTTTGATTTGATTCCCAATTCATACTTGAAATAGATTATGCTTTGTGGAGTTGTCCTTGGCCCGATGGTTCACTTTTTCTGGCTTACCATCAGTCTATAGATGGAAGATCATGAACTTCCTTAGCTTGGTATTTATTTTCTTTTGTTGTTGTGTTATTTGTGTATTCATGTCTGAAATATCAACCCTTTTATATTTTTATGGCTTGACCACCATGAGAAGAAATTTATTGATACTAATCAGGGAGACAAATGTAGAAGGTGGTACTCCTAGTACCCTGTAGAACTATGTTCCAAGAGTGAGGGTGATCCTTCAAGTTCTTGATTCATATATGTCATGTTGATCATACATTAATGGTTGACCAAAGAGTACATCACAAACATCCATATTGATCACATCACACAAGACTTCATCTTAGAAAGGTTTTATTGTATATGAGAGAAGACATTCATGGGTGACACAGAAGATTCTCCCTAGATTCAACCATCCAATGCTATATGGCTTTGGGTGAGGCTTCATGGATAGATTTAGGCTTTTCAAAAAATTAGTAGAGATTAAATTCTTTTGACTCCCACTATTAATAATGAAATTTAGAGGTTTACCTTTCACCCATAACGTAGAGTGCAACAACCTTTTCTTGTCATCCAACATCTCCTCACGGGTCTATGATGAAGCAAAGATGGCATCAGGCTCAACATATACAATCTTTTCTTCATCCTCTACAACTATAAGGTGTGTATAAGGTAGAATATTAGATGTTGAGGATTGTGACTCAAAAATCAAGGACTTGATAGATTGACATTCTTCTTTGTAGTGAGTTCTAGATTTTTTGTAATCACATCATTTTCCAATCCTCCCTTCCTTTTGCTTCCAATTTTGGCCTTGTATTTTACCTTCTTTGTCACTTTTCTATTTTAAAGGCTGAATTTTCATATTCATTCTTCCATGCTTCTACTCAATCTTCATTGTAAAATTGTACACCTCACCGAGGGTTTTCAAATTAAAGAGTTCCATCTCCCCCTGTATATACCATTGTATTCCACCATGATATTTGAGAATATTATATTTCTCACTTTCTTGGATGCGCAATCTCATAGATATAGAATGAAAAATGTCAGTGTAATCTTGAACAGACTATTTCTTACCTTAATGAGGTTATTGCCACTCTATATACAAATCATCATATGCTCCAATGGGGTATTATTTTTTCTTTACAACTTTTATGAAATTATTCCAAGTAGGTTCCAACTCAAGGCCAATATTATCTATACTAGATCACTTCTTGTACACTTCCCACCAATTTTTGATAGGCAATGATGCTTTCAAAAGAGAAAAATTGATCTTCTCTTTATCGATAAATTTATTTATAGCAAAATAAGATGAAAATTCATCTAACCAATTTTAAACTACATTAGTATTGATTTTGCTTCAAATGAAGGGATATCAAAATTCACCTAAATTTTGAAGGGTGTTGGGGCACTGAAAAGATGTGGGGTTATAGATGAGGAGCTAAAATTTCCCATCAAAATTTGTTGGAGAATTTAGGAAAATTATTATAACATCTATGCTTACTACTACTAGAGGGATTCATTCACCATTTCTTTGAAAGGATCAGATGTCTCAGTGTTTTTTGCCATTTGAGGTTGTTTGGAATGAACATGTGGATAGTCTGCTGGTTCTATTTTAAACCTAAGATTCTTGTAATCTAACCTCATCCTCAGGATCATACACTCTAAAGATAAACCACTTTGATACCACTGAAACAAAATTCAAAAGCTTTGGTTGAAAGATAATTCAAAAAAATAAGAACACCATAATTATAATAATGTTATCTCCTAGAAGAGATGTTTTTATTGATCAAATTTGTAGATCCAAACATATGCCTATCTCTAAGAAGAGATATCTAATTTATTTTTAAGGTTACATATTCATTTATACACATTTTTAAGGTAGGAGGAGGATGTGTAAGGTCATCAATCTCAAGGGATATTAATTGGTTTGATTTCTATGATTCACAACAATATGAAATTTGAGGAATTACTATTTTTGAAAACTTACTATTTTTAGACTTCACTACTAAAATTGAAAATTGGGGCACTTTTGTTTGGTTTTCATTGGTTAAAATATACCAATTGAATCTCATGCCATCTTATGATGTTCCCCTCATTCTTAGCTTTCCAACAGTTTAAATGAGGAGTCAAATAGAGCTATGGTGTAAAAGTTATGGCTCACGAAAGTTCTACCTCCAATTGAGGTATAAACATCACCCGAATTATCACCTAAAATATTTCTCAGATCATTCCTCCCTTCTTGAGAAGTAATGGTCCCCATTTCATCAATATTTGTCATCAAGTATGGTAGTTGTGTTTTTATTTGATTCTCAATGCATACTTGGAATAGACTGTGTTTATGGATTTGTGCTGGGCTTGATGGTTCACCATTTTTGTCTGAGAACCATTAGTCTATGGATGGAAAGACATGAAATTCCTCAACTTGGTATCTATTTTATTCTATTATTGTGTTGTTTATGTATTTAGGGCTACAACATTGGCCCTTTTGGATTTCTATGGCTTGACCACCATGAGAACCAATTTCTTGGCACTAATCAGGGAGACAAATGTAGAAGGTGATACCTCTGGTACCCTGTAGCACCATGTTCTAAGAGTGAGGGTGATCCTTTGAGTTCTTGATTAATACATTCCATGTTGATCATACATGAATGGATGACCAAAGAGTACATCACAAACATTCAGATTGACCACATCACACAAGACCTCATCTTGAAAATGTTTTATTACATATGAGAGAAGACATTGGTGGGTGACACAAATATTTCTCTCTGAACTCAACCATCCAATACTATATGGCTTTGGGTGAGGTTTCATGGATAGATTTAGGCTTTTCACAACATTAGCAGAGATTAAATATTTTTGACTCTAACTATCAAGAATGAAATATAGAGGCTTACCTTTCACCTATAACATAGAGTGAAACAACATTTTCTTGTCATCTAGCCTATCCTCATGGGTCTATGATGAAGAAAAAATGGCATCAAGCTCATCATCTACAATATCTTTTTCATCCTCTTTGACTGTAGGGTGTGTATAAGGTAGAGTAGTAGATGTTGAGGATTATGACTCAGAAAGTAGACACTTGATGACTTGACATTCTTCTTTGAAGTGAGTTCTAGATTTATGGTAATCTCACTAGTTTCTTGTATTTTCTTTCATTTCCTTCCAATTTTGGCCTCATTTTTTACCTTCTTTGTCACTTTTCCATTTTTAAGGATGACTCTTTGTATTCATTCTTCCATGCTTATGATCAATCTTCATCACAAACTTACATGCCTCACTGAGGGTTTCTAAATTAAAGAGTTCTATCTCCCCCATATATACCATTATATTTGAGAACCTTATGTTTCTCACTTTCCTAGATGCCAAATCTTATAGATAGAGAATGAAAAATATCAGTGTAATCTTGAATAGACTATTCCTTACCTTGGCGATGTTGTTGCCACTCTATATACAAATCATCATATGCTCCAATGGGGTAGTATTCTTCCTTTATAGCTTCTATGAAATCATCCCAAATAGGTTATTCCTTAAGGATAATATCATCTATATTTAATCTCTTCTTCTACACTTCTCACCAATTTTTTTACAAGCAATGTTACTTTTAAAAGAGCAAAAGTGATATTCTCTTTATTAGTGAATTTATCTATATAAAAATAAGATGACAATTGATCCAACTAATTTTTTACTGCATCAACATTGATTTTGCCTCCAAATGTAGGGATATCAAAATTCACTTGAAACTTTAAGGGTGTTGGGTACTAAAAAGATGTGGGGTTATAGATGAGGAGCCAAAATTTCCCATTAGGATTTTAGAGAGAACAGGTGGATAATTTTTTGATTCTATTTTCTAAGCAATATTCTTATAATTTGACCTCATCCTCAGGATCATACACTCTAAAGATAAATTGCTCTAATACCATTGATCCAAAACTTAAAAGTTTTGGTTAAAAGATAATTCAAAAAAATAAGAACAACATAATTGTAATAATGATATCTCTGAGAAGAGATGTATAATTTATTTTTTATATTATATATTTATTTATACACATTTTCAAGGTAAGAAGAGGATGTGGAAGGTCACCAATCTTGATGGAGATTAATTGGTTTAACTTCTACAATTCACAACAATACAGAATTTAAGGAATTAATATTTTTAGAAACTTATTATTTTTAGATTGTACTATTAAAATTGAAAATTGGAGCACTTTTATTTAGTTTTGAGGGTCAAAACCCATCGAGGAGAGCTCCTACCATTTTATGATGTTCCCCTCATTCTTATCTTTCCATCAATTCAAATGGGAGTCAAACAAAGCTATGGTGCAAAAGTGATGGTTCTTGAAAGTTTTACCACCAATTGGGGTAGAATCGTCACCCACATTGTTACTTGAAATGTTTCTCAAATCATTCCTCCCTTCTTGAGAATTAATGGTCCCCATTGCATCAAGATTTGTCATCAAGTGTGGTAGTTGTATTTTGATTTGATTCTAGATGCATACTTGGAATAGACTATGCTTTTAGGAGTTTTGTTGGGCCTGATGGTTCACCATTTCTATCTAACCATCAGTCTATGGATGGAAGGCCATGACATTCCTCAGCTTGGTATCTATTTTCTTGTGTTTTTATGTTGTTTGTGTATTCAAGGCTACAACATTGGCCCTTTTGGATTTTTATGGCTTGACCACCATGAAAACCAATTTCTTGGCACTAATCAGGGAGACAAATGTAGAAGGTGATACCTCTGGTACCCTATAACACCATGTTCTAAGAGTGAGGGTGATCCTTTGAGTTCTTGATTAATAGATTCCATGCTGATTATACATGAATGGCTTACCAAAGAGTACATCACAAACATTCAGATTGACCACATCACACAAGACCTCGTCTTGAAAAAGTTTTATTGCATATGAGAGAAGACATTGGTGGGTGACACAAAGATTTCTCCCTAAACTCAACCATCCAATACTGTATGGCTTTGGGTGAGGTTTCATGGATAGATTTAGGCTTTTCAAAACATTAGCAGATATTAAATATTTTTGACTCTAACTATCAAGAATGAAATATAGAGGCTTACCTTTCACCTATAACATAGAGTGAAACAACCTTTTCTTGTCATCTGGCCTCTCCTTGTGGGTCTATAATGAAGCAATGATGGCATCAGGCTCATCATCTACAATTTATTCTTCATCCTTTTTGACTGTAGAGTGTGTATGAGGTAGAGTAGTAGATGTTGAGGATTATGACTCAAAAAGTAGGGACTTGATGGCTTGAAATTCCTATTTGGAGTGAGCAATCACACCATTTTATAGTTTTCCCTTTTTTTTGCTTTCAATTTTGGCCTCATATTTGACCTTCTTTATCAATTTTCTATTTTTAAGGTTGACTCTTCGTATTCATTCTTCCATGCTTCTATTCAATCTTCATCATGAAATTATATGCCTCACTGAGGATTTCTAAATTGAAGATTTCCATCCCTCCCCATCTATACCATTGTAGTTCACCATGATATTTGTGAACTTTGTGTTTCTCACTTTCTTTCATACCCAATCTCATAGATAGAGAATGAAAATTTTTAGTGTAATCTTGAACAAATTGTTCCTTACCTTGGCGAAGTTGTTTCCACTCTATATACAAATCATTGTATGCTCCAATGGGGTAGTATTCTTCCTTTACAGCTTCTAAGAAATCCTCCTAGGTAGGTTCTATCTCAAGCCCAATAACATCCATAATGAATCTATTCTTTTACACTTCCCACCAATTTTTGATCAGTAATGATGATTTCAAAAGAGTAAAAGTGATCTTCTCTTTATTGGTAAATTTATTTATAGAAAAATAAGATGACAATTGATCCAACCAATTTTCTATTGCATCAACATTGATTTTGCCTTCAAATATAGGTATATCAAAATTCACCTAAACCTTGAAGGGTGTTGGGGCACTAAAAAGATGTGGATTTGTAGATGAGAATCTAGAAAATCAAAAAAATGAGGGTGATCTTTCATGTTCTTGATTCATAGATACCATGTCGATCATACATGAATGGCTGACCAAGGAGTAGATCACAAACATTTAGATTGACCACATCACAGAAGACCTCATCTTAGAAAGGTTTTATTACATATGAGAGAAAACATTAGTGGGTGACATAGAGGTTTCTCCCTATAATTAACCATCTAATACTGTATGACTTTGTGTGAGGCTTCATGAACATATTTAAGCTTTTCAAAACATTAGTAGAGATTAAATTATTTTGACTCCCACTATTAAGAATGAAATGTAAAAGCTTATCTTTCACCCATAACTTAGAGTGAAATAACCTTTTCTTGTCATTTGGCATCTCCTTATAGGTCTGTGATGAGGCAATGATGGCATCAGGGTCAACATCTATAATATCTTCTTCATCCTCTTTACATGTAGGGTGTGTATGAGGTAGAGCAATAGATGTTGAGGATTATGACTTAAAAAGCAATGACTTGATAGCTCGACATTCTTCTTTGCAGTGAGCTCTAGATTTTTGGTAATCACATCATTTTCTAGTCTTCCTTTCCTTTTTATTCTAATGTTGGCCTCATATTTTACCTTCTTTGTCACTTTTCCATTTTGAAGGTTGACTTTTCATATTCATTCTTCCATGCTTCTTCTCAATGTTCACTACAAACTTGTACACCTCACCAAAGGTTTTTAAATTAAAGAGTTCCATTTCCCCCTGTATATACCATTGTATTCCACCATGATATTTGAGAACCTTGTGTTTCTCACTTTGTTGCATGCCCAATCTCATAAATAGAGAATACAAAATGTCAGTGTAATCTTGAACAAACTATTCCTTACCTTGATGAAGTTGTTTCCACTCTATATATAGATCATCATATGCTCCAATGGGGTAGTATTCTTTCTTTATAGCTTCTATAAAATTATCTCAGATAGGTTCCAACTCAAGGACAATATCATCTATATTGAATCTCTTCTTGTACACTTCCCACCAATTTTTGATAGGGAACGATGCTTTCAAAAGATGAAAAGTGATCTTCTCTTTATCAATAAATTTATTTATAGAAAAATAAGATGACAATTAATTCAACCAATTTTCTACTGCATCAACATTGATTTTTGCTTCAAATGTAGGGATATCAAAATTCACCTGAATCTTGAAGGGTGTTAGGGCACTGAAAAGATGTGGGGTTGTAAATGAGGAGCTAAAATTTCTTATCAAGATTTATTGGAAAATTTAGGTGAATTTTTGTAGCATCTGTACTTGCTACTATGGTAAGGATTCATTCACCATTTAATTTAAATGATTAGATGTCTTGGTGTTATCTACCATTTGAGGTCATTTGGAACGAACAGGTGGATAGTCTGTTGGTTCTATTTTCAACCCAAGCTTTCTGTAATCTAACCTCATCCTTGAGATCATACACTCTAAATATAAATTACTCTTATACCATTGATCCAAAATTTAAAATATTTGGTTGAAATATAGTTTAAAAAAACAAGAACAACACAATTGTAATAATGCTATCTCTGAGAAGAGATATTTTTATTGATCAAATTTGTAGATCCAAATATATGCCTATCTCCGAGAAAAGATGTCTGATTTCCTTTTGAGGTTACATATTAATTTATACATATTTTGAAGGTAGGATAAGGATGTGAAATGTCATCAATCTCGAGGAAGATTAATTTGTTTGACTTTTATGATTCACAAAAATATAAAATTTGAAAAATTAATATTTTTAAAAACTTACTATTTTTAGATTGCACTGCTAAAATTGAAAATTGGGGCCCTTCTATTTAGTTTTTATAAGTCAAAACACACCAAATAAATTTTTTACCATCTCATGATGTTTCCCTCATTCTTATCTTTCCAATGGTTCAAACGGGGAGTCAAACGGAGCTATGGTGCAAAAGTTATGGCTCTCAAAAGTTCTACCTCCAATCGAGGTAGAACCATCACCCAAAATGTCACCTAAAATGTTACTCAGATCATTCCTCCCTTCTTGAGAAGTAATGGTCCCCATTACATCAAGATTTTTCATTAAGTGTGGTAGTTGTGTTTTGATTTGATTCTTGATGCATACTTGGAATGGACTGTGCTTTGTGGAGTTGTGTTAGGCCTGTTGGTTCACCATTTTTATCTGACAACCATCAGTCTATGGATGGAATGCCATGAACTTTCTTATCTTGGTATCTATTTGTTTCCATTATTGTGTTGTTTGTGTAGTCAAGGCTGCAACATCATCCCTTTTAGATTTTTGTGGCTTGACCACCATGATAATGAATTTTTTGGCACTAATCAGGGAGACAAATGTAGAAGGTGGTACTTCTGGTACCCTGTAGCATCATGTTTCAAGAGTGAGGGTGATTATTTGAGTTCTTGATTCATATATTCCATGTTGATCATACATGAATGGTGGACCAAGAAGTACATCATAAAAATCCAGATTGACCACATCACACAAAACCTCATCTTCGAAAGGTTTTATTACATATGAAATAAAATATTAGTGGGTGACATAGAGGTTTCTCCATGGAATCAACCATTTAATACTATAGGGCTTTGGGTGAGGCTTCATGGATATATTTAGGATTTTCATAACATTATCAGAGATTAAATTCTTTTGACTCCCATAATCAAGAATAAAATGAAAAGGCTTACCTTTCACCCATAACTTAGAGTGAAACAACCTTTCCTTATCATCTAGCCTCTCCTCATGGGTTTGTGATGAAGCAACGATGGCATTGGGCTTAGCATCTAAAATCTATTCTTCATCCTCTTTGACTATAGGGTGTGTATGAGATAGAGCAGTAGATGTTGAGGATTGTGACTCAAAAGGGGAGACTTAATTTCTCAACATTCTTCTTTGGAGTGAGTTCCAAATTTATGGTAATCACACTATTTTCTAGTCTTCCCTTCCTTTTTATTCCAATTTTTGCCTCGTATTTGACCTTCTTTATCACTTTTCTATTTTGAAGGCTGATTTTTCATATTCATTATTCTATGCTTCTTGTCAATCTTCATTAGAAACTTGTATGCCTCATCGAGGGTTTCTAAATTCAAGAGTTCCATCTCCCCCTATATATACCATTGGAGTCCACCATGATATTTTAGAACCTTATGTTTCTCAGTTTCTTGGATGCCTAATATCATAGATAGAGAATGAAAAATGTTTGTATAATCTTGAACAAACTATTTCTTACTTTGGTGAAGTTGTTGCCACTCTATATACAGATCATCATAAGATTTAATGGGGTAGTATTCTTCCTTTATAGTTTTTATGAAATCATCCCAAGTAGATTTAACTTCAAGGCCAATATCATCCATACTGAATCTCTTCTTGTACACTTTCCACCAATTTTTGATAGGTAATGATACTTTTAAAAGATCAAAATTGATCTTGTCTTTATCAATGAATTTATTTATAGAAAAATAAGATGACAATTGATCTAACCAATTTTTTACTACATCAACATTGATTTTGCCTTCAGATGTAGGGATATCAAAATTTACCTAAACCTTGAAGGGTGTTGGGGTACTAAAAATATGTTGGGTTATAGATGAGAAGCCAAAATTTCCCATTGAGATTTGTTGGAAAAATTATGAGAATTTTCTTAGCATCGATGCTTGTTACTACTAGAGGGCTTCATTCACCATTTCCTAGAAAAGATCAGATGTCTTGGTGTTGTCCACCATTTGAGGTCATTTAGAGTGAATAGGTGGATAGTCTACTAGTTCTATTTTCCACTTAAACTTCCTTTCATTTGACCTCATTCTCGAGATCATACACTCTAAATACAAACCACTCTGATACCACAGATCCAAAACTCAAAAGCTCTGGTTGAAAGGTAATTAAAAAAATAAGAACAACATAGTTGTAATAATACTATCTCTTAAAAGAGATTTTTATTGATCAAATTTGTAGATCTAAACATATACCTATCTATGAGAAGAGATGTATGATTTAATTTTTAGGTTACATCTTCATTTATACACATTTTGAAGGTAGGAGGAGGATGTGGAAAGTCACCAATCTCGAGGGGGATTAATTGGTTTGACTTCCACAATTTACAACAATAAAGAATTTGAGGAATTACTATTTTTAGAAATTTACTATTTTTAGACTACATAAATAAAATTGAAAATTAGGATAATTTCATTTGGTTTTTGTGGGTTAAAACCCACTGAGCAGAGTTCGTGTCATCTCATGATTTTCCACTCATTCTTAGCTTTCCAATGGTTCAAATGGGAAGTAAAATAGAACTATGATGCAAAATTTATGGCTCCTAAAAGTTTTACCACTAATTGGGGTAGAACCATCACCTAAATTATCACTTGAAATGTTTCTTAGATCATTCATCCCTTCTTGAGAATTAATGGTCCCTATTTCATCAAGATTTATCATCAAGTGCGGTAGCTATGTTTGTATTTGATTCCTGATGCATACATGGAATGGGTTGTGCTTTGTGGAGTTGTATTGGGCCCGATGGTTCACCATTTCTATCTAGCCATCAGTCTATGGATGGAAGGCCATGACCTTCCTTAGCTTGGTATCTATTTACTTTTATTTTTGTGTTATTTGTGTAGTTAGGGCTACAACATCGACCCTTTTGGATTTCTATGTCTTGACCATTATGAGAATGAATTTCTTGGCACTAAATAGGGAGACAAATGTAGAAGGTGGTACCTTTGGTACCTTGTAGTGTCATGTTATAAGAGTGAAGGTGATCCTTTGAGTTCTTGATTCATAGATTCCATGTGAATCATACATGAATGGTTGACCAAGGAATACGTCGTAAACATCCAGATTGACCACATCACACAAGACCTCATCTTGGAAAGGTTTTATTACATATGAAAGAAGACATTGGTGGGTGACATAGATGTTTCTTCCTAGACTCAACCATCCAATATTGTATGGATTTGGGTGAGGCTTCATGGATAGATTTAGTCTTTTCACAACATTAATAGAGATTAAATTCTTGTAACTACTACTATCAAGAATGAAATGGAGAGACTTACCTTTCACCCATAACTTAGAATGAAACAACCTTTCCTTATCATCTAGCCTCTCCTCATGGGTCTTTGATGAGGTAATGATGGCATTAGGATCATCATCTATAATCTCTTCTTCATCCTCTTTGACTGTAGGGTGTGTATGAGGTAGAGCAATAAATGTTGGATATTGTGACTCAAAAAATAGGGACTTGATGGCTTGATATTCTTATTTGGAGTGAGATCTATATTTATGGTAATCACACCATTTTCTAATCTTCCCTTCCTTTTGATTCTAATTTTAGCCTCATGTTTGACTTTCTTTATCACTTTTCCATTTGGAAAGTTGATTATTTGTAATCATTCTTCCATGCTTCTACTCAATCTTTAATATGAACTTATACACCTCACCGAGGGTTTCTAAATTGAAAATTTCTATCTCCCCTCGTATATACCATTATAGTCCACCATGATATTTGAGAACCTTATGTTTCTCACTTTCTTGGATGCCCAATCTTGCAGATAGAGAATGAAAAATGTCAGTGTAATCTTGAATAGACTATTCTTTACCTTGGTAAAATTTATTACCACTCTATATACTATTCATCATATGCTCCAATGGGGTAGTATTATTCTTTTATAGCTTCTATGAAATCATCCCAGGTAGGTTCCACCTTAAGGCCAATATCATCCTTACTTAATCTCTTCTTGTACAGTTCCCACCAATTTTTGATAGGCAATTATGCATTTAAAAGAGCAACAGTGATCTTTTCTTTATCATTGAATTTATTTATATAAAAATTAGATGACAATTGATCTAACCAATTTTTTACTGCATCAGCATTGATTTTACCTTCAAAGTTAAGGATATCAAAATTCACCTAAACCTTGAAAGGTGTTGGAGCACTAAAAAGATGTAGAGTTGAAGATGAAGATCAAAAATTTCTTATCAAGATTTGTTGGAGAATTTGGGTGAATTATTGTAGCATCTACACTTTTTTCTACTAGAGGGATTCATTCACCATTTCCTTGAAAGGATCGGATGTCTCAATGTTGTGCACCATTTGAGGTCATTTGGAATGAACAGGTGGATAGTCTGTTGGTTCTATTTTTCACCTAAACTTCTTGTAATCTAACCTCATCCTCGAGATCATACACTCTAAATAAAAACCACTATGATACCACTGATCTAAAACTTAGAAGCTTTGGTTGAAAGATAATTCAAAAAAATAAGAACAACACAATTGTAATAATGTTATCTCTGAGAAGAGATGTTTTTATTGATCAAATTTATAGATCTAAACGTATGCCTATCTTTGAGAAGAGATGTCTAATTTTATTTTTGGGTTACATCTTTATTTATACACATTTTAAAGGTAGGAGGATGTGGAAGGTCACCAATATCGAGGGAGATTAATTAGTTTGACTTCCATGATTCACAATAATACATAATTTGAGGAATTACTATTTTTAGATTATACTACCAAAATTTAAAATTAGGGCACTTCCATTTATTTTTTTGGTCAAAACCCACTGAGAAAAGCTCATGCCATCTCACAAAATTTATCTCATTATTAGCTTTCCAACAGTTCGATTGGGGAGTCAAATGAAGCTATAGTACAAAATTTGTGGCTCCTAAACGTTTTTCCACCAATTGGAGTAGAACCGGCACTTGAATTGTCACCTAAAATGTTTCTTAGATCATTCCTCCTTTCTTGAGAAGTAATGGTCCCCATTGCATCAATATTTGTCATCAAGTGTGGTAGTTGTGTTTTGATTTGATTCCTGATGTATACTTAGAATGGACTATGCTTTGTGAAGTTGTGATGGTCCTGATGGTTCACCATTTCTGTCTGACCATCAGTCTATGGATAGAATGCTATGAACTTCCTTAGCTTGGTATCTATTTGCTTCTATTGTTGTGTTGTTTGTGTAGTCAGGGCTGCAACATCGAGATTTTTAGATTTTTGTGGCTTGACACCATGAGAATGAATTTCTTGGCACTAATTAAGGAGACAAATGTAGAAGGTGATACCTCTAGTACCCTATAGTGCCATGTTCCAATAGTGAGGGTGATCATTTAAGTTCTTGATTCATAGATGCCATGTTGATCATACATGAATGGTTGACCAAGGAGTACATCACAAATATCTAGATTGACCACATCACATAAGACCCCATCTTGTAAAGATTTTATTGTATATGAGAGAAGATATTAGTGGGTGACATGGAGGTTTCTCCATGGACTCAACCATCTTATACTGTATGGCTTTAGGCAAGGCTTTATGGATAGATTTAGGCTTTTCATAACATTAAGAGATATTAAATTTTTTTGACTCCCATTATCAAGAATGAAATATAGAGGTTTTCCTTTCACCCATAACTTAAAGTGAAACAACCTTTACTTGTCATATTGCCTCTCCTCATGGGTCTATGATGAATCAACGATGGCATCGAGCTCAACATATACAATCTCTTCTTCATCATCTTTAACTGTAGGGTGTGTATGAGGCAGAGCAGTAGATGTTGAGTATTATGACTCAAAAAGTAGGGACTTGATGGCTTGACATTATTCTTTGGAGTGAGTTTCAGATTTGTGATAATCACACCATTTTATAGTCTTCCCTTCTTTTTGCTTCCAATTTTAGCCTCATGTTTGACCTTCTTTGTCACTTTTCCATTTTTAAGGTTAAATCTTCATATTCATTCTTCCATGCTTCTTCTCAATCTTCACCATGAACTTGTATACCTCATCAAGGGTTTCCAAATTGAAGAGTTCCATCTCCCCCTATATATACCATTGTAGTCCATCATGATATTTGAGAGCCTTATGTTTCTCACTTTCTTGGATGCCCAATCTCACAGATAGAGAATGAAAAATGTCAGTGTAATCTTAAACAAACTATTCCTTACCTTGGTGAAGTTGTTTCCACTCTATATATAGATCATCATATGCTCCATTGGGGTGGTAATATTCCTTTATATCTTCTATGAAATCATCCTATGTAGGTTCCACCTCAAGGCCAATATCATCCATATTAAATCTCTTCTTGTACACTTCCCACCAATTTTTGATAGGCAATGATGCTTTCAAAAGAGTGAAAGTGATCTTCTCTTTATCAATGAATTTATTTATTAAAAAATAAGATGACAATTGATCTAAACAATTTTCTACTAGATCAACATTGATTTTTCCTTCAAATGTAGGGATATCAAAATTCACCTAATCTTTAAAGGGTGTTGGGGCACTGAAAAGCTATGGGGTTGCAGATAAGCCAATATTTATTATTAAAATTTGTTTGAAAATTTGGGATAATTGTTGTAGCATATGCATTTGCTACTACTAGAGGGCTTCACTCACTATTTCCTTGAAAGGATCAAATGTCTCAGTGTTGTCTTCCATTTGAGGTCATTTGGAATGAGTAGGTGGATAGTTTACTGGTTCTATTTTATGCCCAAGCTTCTTATAATTTGACCCCATCCTCAGGATCATACACTATAAAGACAAACTAATCTAATACCATTGATCCAAAAATAATAATCTTTGGTTGAAAGATAATTCAAAAAAAAAAACATAGTAGTTGTAATAATGATATCTCTGAGAAGAGATGTTTTTATTGATCAAATTTGCAGATCTAAACATATGCCTATCTCTGAGAAGAGATGTCTGATTTAATTTTTGGGTTACATATTAATTTATACACATTTTAAAGGTACGAGGAGGATGTGAAATGTCACCAATCTTAAGGGAGATTAACTGGTTTGACTTCCATGATTCACAACAATAGAAAATTTAAGGAATTACTATTTTTAGAAACTTACTATTTTTAGACTGCACTACTAAAATTGAAAATTAAGGAAATTACATTTGGTTTTTAGGGGTCAAAACCTGTAGTGTAGAGCTCATTCCATCTCATTATGTTCCCCTCATTATTATCTTTCTAATGTTTGAATGGGGAGTCAAATAGAGTTATGGTGCAAAAGTTATGGCTCCTGAAAATTCTTCCACCAATTGGGGTAGAACTGTCTCCTGAATTGTCGTTTGAAATATTTCTCAGATCAGTCATCCTATGAATAAGTGTCTCACATTAAAAATAAATATTTTTATATATAAAAAACTTCACAAGGCATTCTACATAACACTTACTACTTTGGTACATAATTACAAAAAAAAAGGTCAATAGTATAGCTCAACATTTTGTATATTTACTCAACATTAGACATAGATCTACATGCTTAATTAAATAAGGGACTAAGTGAAAGTTATTCTTGCATACCATGTGTATTGATTATGTATGTTCCCTAAGGGGAAACTGCATTTGATCTGAGACCCCTATCATTGGGGTTAATGTAGGAATTATCCAAAGTAGTTTAGGTTCTATGTTGTTTGATCATAACATCCCATGACACACCTTTTTCACCTTCCTTTTAGATTTAATTATGTTGTTATTTCATGTGTGTAAGTATTAATTAGGGTTTTTAAGAAGGATCAACCATATAGTGACATAAAATGATTCTCAAGGATTCTTGAAGACACATACAAAACGAAAAATACATCTCGTGGCCATTCTATAATTTTTAGGGCTCTTGTCCATATAAATAAAATAGCACAATGCCTTTTGCCATTAACACATCATACTATATTTTGATTGACCAAACTATTGACTTGAGGTAGGTGAAATTCTAATTTTAGAATGAAGGTACTCCTAAATGTTCCCTTGATCTAATCCAACATTACTATCATCCAATGACATGCATTTTATTATAGATAAGTTGATTTTGTCCTTTAGACTTATTATTTAGGGTTAATCAATTAAAATTCATTATTTATAATATTCAACTATGTTTACCCACTTGATTCTTTATTAATTTAATATTTTATCTATTAATTCTTAAATAGATAAAATATATAGTACATACCTTTTTGACTATTGCATCATGTTATTAAATTTTATTTCACACTTGATCAATTATTCTAAGACCATGGCTCTTATCTCACTTTTTTCCTTCTAGGATCTTCCTTTTCACTTTTGAGGTATAAACATTTCAAAACAATGATTAATTCTTCCATATTTTTCCTTTTATCTTTTTTCTCATAGTCTACATTGTTAAATTTTCATTTTATGCCAAGGATAAAATCGACTAGCTAGGGACAAGAATGACAACCATTATTTTCCTTAGTTGGTTGAATATGTCCTATGCCAATTTTCATATGGAAACATAAATTTGAGCACAAAAATCCTTAATATTACCAATTTTCATATATTTCACTTAGTTTTAATACACAAAATAGTACTTATTCTAAATATTTATTCTCATGTGATATATTTCTCATACATGAAACACACTTAGATAAGCATACATTTGATTAAATATATATGTACAATCTTTGATCTACATAATATTTTTATTCCTACAAGTTTTTAAGATAACAACATACCTAAAATGGGGGCATTTTGCCTTTACATGGACATCTGATCATATCTACTTCACATTTTAGATTATCACATGTTTTGTATTTTTTACATTCCTCTCATTTTTACTACTTTTGATCTCTTTATTATCACTAGTTTCTATTGTTTCTAGTTGAAAAATTCCAAAAACATAAAAAAATTCAAATATGAAAAAATATAAAGATCTTTGAAATGTTTTAAAAATACAAAATCAAGACTTAAACATGATTTAACATCTTGTTTACATCATCACCATATGCCATTTATCTCATTATTAGTAGATAGTATACTCTTTTTCAATCACACATGCGTTTCATTGGTATTCATGAGTGATATATAGGATGTTAGTGCCCAAAATTGCATTGAAGTAATTGATCCCTTGTCAAGTGAAAATGACTATGTCCTTAGCCCAATTTCTATCTTCAAATGTTCACTAAAATGTCAAGTTCACGTTTAACTAGATAAGTCTTAATTTGGTCTTTACTTAGTGCATATAAAGCATTGGGGTCTTTAGGTTTTTTGTCGAGACATTTTTCCCAATGAAAATAAGTCTTCTGGATTTTATTTACACAAAAAGTTTGAAGAGCAAACAAAAATCCTGAAGACTTATTTCCATCGAGAAAATTCTCTGCGACAAAAAACCTAATGAAATTGCATTATTTTGAGGAAAATGTAAAGTATTTATTTATTTTGAACATTTTGTCCATGAAAAAAGGTCCACAAGTTTAATTCCTTTGGGCATTTTTTCCATGAAAAAATCTTGAAATAAATTTAAAGTCCAAATACTTTATTCAAACTTATTGTCTACGGCCGAAGGATTATTTATTCAAACTTTTTGTCTACGGCAAAAAGTCTACAAGTCTATTTCCTCTGGGCATTTTGCCCATGCAAAAAGCCTAACAAAAGTAATTTATTTTGGTAAAAATGTTAAGTTTAATTTATTTTGAAAAAATGAAAATCTCCATTTCTTCAAGGAAATTATTTTGGACATTTTGTCCAAAAAAATTGTCCCGACGAAAACAAAAACCAAATTTTTGTGGGAGAAGAGTCTGAAAGAGTTCAATATTTTAGGAAAATTGTTCTAGAAAAAAATGTTCAAAATAATTATCCTAATAAGCAAAGGGCCTATAAAAAATATGCCATAATAAAAGACCCATAAATGAGAATGTTGAAGACAAAAGGCTTAGAGCATAAGATCTGATGAGAAAAGTCCCAAATGAAATTTACAAATTGGATAGGTGACAAGATCACAAACATCATTGATAGGTATGTGGACATCAATTTTAAGCCATAGAATGTAGCTGTTTGTTTTCAAATAGAAGCATGAGGTGCCACCATGTAACATGATGGTGATCAAAGCAATAGAGACTGCTCATAAGGTACATAGGAAGCCCATGGAGCTTCCAAGTGGTAAATCCTCTGGGCTAAGTGCAGGAAATGTCCAATGACACTCCACCCCATAGATTATAATCTAATGATGCACATTTGATTGGATAAAAATATCTAATAGTAAGAAATAATAGTTAAAAAGTTAATACATGGTCACATGCTAAAGATTGAGCACATTCCTAGAGATTGATGTTATACATTCAAGTATACACAATCTAATCTATGGTGTGTATTAAGTTAAGACTTTTCAACAAAACCCAGAATGAATGTGAGGCTACTAATTAGCAAGAGTGCATTAGCTTGAAGGGATTGATAAAGTAAGGTGAAAAGAACCCATAGGGATACTAAATGACACAACCTTAGGGCCAAATATAGCTAACAACCAATAGTGCTTTGTCTTTCAGATCAAGATCGATGGTCTATGTTGATCCATATACATAGATATAATAGTACAAGTTGAGATGGACTGTTTAAAGGGCTCAACACCAATAAAGAAATGAGATGTGTCCTAAGTGAACAAAACAACATGGTGATGCCATATAGAAATACATGTAATGATCAAATATGATATGCAAAGTGAGTTCATGGAGTTTTCACCATTGATAGCAGATTGACTAGGCAAATTATAGATGAGTCATGGCAGCTATACAAGAAGTTTGGGGTTTTTTAAAGCAATTATAAATTTGATCAAAGAGACATGGCTCCTTCTATCCATAAGCTCATGATTTAGCTCCCAAGGATGCTATAAAAGGGCATAGAGGTCAAACATTTAAATGTCACTAGTTTTTTGTAGGTATATTTGAAGTTTGGGACTTGTGGATGGAACATGTATTTTAGCAATCAATTGGTACAAATGGACACTTTGCAAGAAAATGTAATAATGATGAAGCACTTGCAACCTATTGATACTATTGCTATGTTTTTCGCATACTAATATGAAGGAGCTTAAATTCATAAAATTTATGAGCTCTTTGCATATCTCAGGTAAAGCCTATATGAGAAGGGAAGTTAAAATAATGAAAAGTCTATGTTTAGTGCATTATAATTCAAAATGGCTTTACTAACCCCTTATGTGCTCATTTGAGAGTTCTCTAGGGAAACTTATTATGGGGACTATAAATGTCAATTACATAAACTAAAAATTTATAAGTGGGGTTAAAATTTCTCCAACAAGTCAAAAATGAAATAATGCATTAGGCATTAAAAAAAGAAATAAGGGGATAACCCTGAAAAGGCAAATTTGTGAGAATCAAAGATACAAGTTGCAAAATGTGAAAAGGTAGGTTAGAGACAAAAGGGTAAAAAGGTGAAATAACCTAAGTTTTGCATTTTTTCATCTGCTTTACTTATCCAAGATCCTCTATGGGAAAGATATTGTAGGCCTATAAATCCAAGGTGGGCCACTCCAAAGAAGATCTCTTGAGAAACCATGGATCTAGAATATTCCCATGCCATCATTGCAGGAACAGGTTGTTCCATGGTGTGTATAAAGAGAAGGGAAACTATCTAAGAGGTTCCAACTATGCAAACAAGTGGTCTAGGGCATCTTTAAGTAGTTGCACATAATGATAAAGTTTGTTTGGCCCTCTATCATGAATATTCTCCTTCTAATTCATGTGAAAGGCATTTCCTACCATGAAATCAAGATATGTGCTCCAAATCTTCATCATTCCTCATAGAGGTAGTTAAATTTATGATTTTTATTGAAAATGGATGAAAATTTCATGCATGGTAAGGGAATATTTTCTAGTTGGAAGCATCTTAGTGGACTTGAGAGTTTGTTTTACAAATTTTCAAATTATGACCCACAATCCTAGATTTAAAAATATATAAATAAGGGGTTTATCCTCTATTCAAGTTTATTGTTAACATTTGTTTTTTTTGTTATTCATTTTATCTAAGTTTAGGTTCTACAATTTTTTTTCTAGGATCAATTGTTATGTGTAGATTTTGTCTCCCTTGCTAAGGTGGTTGTATCTATACAACTATTAACAAGCTTTGAGAGCATGTTTATGTATCCCTTGTCAAAAGAGTAATCTCACCATGCTTGTCCCCGTGGTAGAATTTTGAAATATTGATGTGTGTAATATTTATTTTCAAGTTAATGAAAATGCTTTTGGGTTCTTTGTTGTTTCCTGTAAATGAAGTGTATTGACATGTTTTTCAAGAATTGCTGATTGAACATTTGAGTTTGTGCTCACTACTAGTTTTCATTCTGAGCATAGATTTAGATTATCAGCTCTTTCTACATTACTTTAGGATAAGTTTTTGAATAACTTGTTAGGGCACCCTAGGTTTATGGCTTTGATAGGAAAAACATTTAAAATATTAGTTTCAGTGTATGTTCTAGTCTCTTAGGGATCATTTGATATTTATCATTATCTTGAATTTGAATTTTTTTTGCATCTTTACTAAGGAATATTATCGTAAAATACTACAAGATACCTTATTGTTTGAAAACCACTAACATGTCACCATCTATATTTTTAATCATATAACTTGTCCTATCATTTAAATAATTGACCCTTTGCATACTATAAGTTTTATTTGCCTTAAAAATGCATAAGATATTGCATACTTTAAATGTGTTTACAGTTTGTGTGTTAAAGTCTAGCATTGTAGTCTCTTATTCGACCCCTATTATTGAATATTTTATGTAATGGAGATTACAGTCATTTCCTCATCTATTTTTAGTAGCTTATATATGACTTAAATAATTTGTGCATTTCATGTAATAACCTTTCATAGGTGAAGTGTGAAAACTTGGTTATACCCTAGTCATATTTGTTACTTGTGCCAAAAATCCCCATAGAGGTTGAATTTCAGAATCTCTCCATGTGAGCAAGCTACCCCTTAGGTCATCTCACATTGGTTCAGGTAGAGCCAAAAGTAGTAAGGAGTTGACCATACACTTTATAGGTGCATCTCAGTCATTTTATGCATTTTTTATAATCTTGATGCCAAACCCTTCCCAAGATACGATGTCATACTAGTGGATTTCTCATCATTATTTGCCATTTTTCTTTCAAGTGTGCAAGGTCAATTATATGAGGTGTAAAACTAAGAACCAACACTCAACTAGTGTTATTACTGGGGACTCTCATAAAGAGTTGTAATTATTTCATGCTATGAAGTTCTCTACTATTATTTGCTACATTAAGACTATCTTGGCCATCAACATCACAACACTCCACTAGGGACATGCTAGGAAGTTTTAAGGCTTCATAATTGACTTCTATTGTGTTGATTACAAAGGACTATTAATATTGCATGTTGGAAGTTTTTTTTTACCTTTTGAACATTATTATAAATATTTCAATGTCTTTACCTTTACTCTCATCATTAACTTTAGCAAAGTATGTTGTCAGCATGTATCACGGTCAGTTTGTTGACTATTATATTCTAGAACTGTGATTCTAGTGGTGACTCCAATTTTTAATCACCTGGTTTCAAGAAAATTTAGTGCCTATTCTAAATATTATTCTATTTAGTTTCAACTTTGAGTATTTTATTTTTTGTAAATATGGAAGGATTAAGATCATCTTTCAAAGGTGACTCACTAAAGAAACTTGTCTCACCATTAAGTTTATATCAAAGATGAAGGAGACAAGTTTGGAGGAATATTAAATGGAAAATTTTAGATACTAAGTAATGTCAAGATTTTGATAATATTAAACTATTTATCAACCCTCCCATTATTCAGGACTATCATATCTCTCCTAGCAACTCTGAAACCTATAGTCCTATGTATTACCTAGCTCCTTCTCAACTGACTGAATCCCCTCCCAAGTTTAATCCACCAAGTCCACCTCATTCACCCCCTCATATTCTTTTTCCATTTATTCTTGAACCTCCTATTGAAATAATCATGAGGCATAGGGACCAAGATGAGAATGAGCATCCTGCATTCCATATTCCTAGATTTAGGCCTATCAATTTTGATGAAATGGTAGGTTATCATAATGAAGTCCCAAATGAAGTAAGGAAATGCCTTCCAAAATTCCAAGGGAACAATGAAATGAGTGGTGATCAACACTTGAGGGTTGTTCATAATATCATTGATTATCATGAGGTTGAGCATGATCATGTGTGCATTAATTTATTTGTGTATATGTTAGAGGAAGATGCTCACAAATGGTTCAATTCTCTTCCTAATGGATGCATTGATTTATGGGAAGAAATAAGGAATGTTTTTAGAATTCAATATGGTGATAGAATTGATCCAAGTTTCCTTTTAGCTAAATTTGGAAACATCAAGAAGAATCCCAATGAGTGTGTGGAGGAATTCAATACATGGTTAATCAAAACTATGATGTGGATGCCCAAAAACATCAAGCCTAGTGATATAACATGATTGATAAAATATTCTGATACCTTTAAAAAGAAGGATATGTACTAATTGAGGGACTCGAATCCCATGAATCTATGGTTAGCATTCAATATGGCTATCCAAATTGAAAATAACATAAAGGATGTGGGAAAGCCAATGAACAAGTGAGCTAATGTGAAATTGGTCAATCCAGAAAAGACACAGTCCATAAAAACTACCAATCTTGAGGAGAATGTTAAAACTTTGTCATTTATTATCAAAGAAATGTCATACAAGTTGGCCAGAGCTGATAAGGGGATCCCTCATGTGTTTACTAGTCAAGAAATAGCTCCAAATTTAAATCAAGCACAAGGAAGGCTTGTTTTTCACCATCAAGATAATGATAGAGGGAAGAGGCCTGCACATGAAGAAAATATAGATAGAAACCAGAATAGAAGGGTTGGAAAAGAAATGCCTGATCCTTTAAATACCAAGGTAAATGATGTCAATTATGATTTAGACATTGATTGGTATGACAAGTGCTTCCATCCACACCCTCCATGTGATACTGCTAAACAAATTGATGAAGATTTAGATGAACCTAAGTATGCATCATTTGAATATGAGATTTTTATGTTCAATTATCAAAGTCCCCAAATCAGAATGTACAACTCAAAGGAAATGTTGAATGATACTATGATTGATCAATTTTGGAGCATGATCAAAATGGAGAGTGTCTCAAATTTTGAATTTACTTATGATGTTAATATATCACAAGCATATTAATTTCCCATTCATGATTTTGATCTCTTATGTTCTATGATGATTAAAAAATATCATGGGGGAATTCTATTAGTTGAGGATAGGTAGTTGTTAATTAATGTAATAGCTACCCAAAAGAAGGAATATTAATTGAGAAGTAGGTAACCATGTGCTGTTACTAAAGACACTATCCCTATAAATCCAAAGGCAAGGAATGCAAGAAAAGAACCAAATAAAACTATAGCAATCCTAAAATCTTCCAAGATAACACCCATGTCCTAAGTTGCTAAGCCTAGAGGTGCTCCTACTAAGAGCAATAAAGTGCTTATATTATTGAGTATTCCAAAGGGTGCAGGTGATGTTAAGAAAAATCTTCCCTTGAAGACTACTATGTCAAATAAAAATCACCCTTCCTCAGTATAATGTGTGTGATGTGGCCCAAGTATAAACTAGATAGGAACCATAATAAAAATAAAAGAGTGCTAAGTCAAATAAAAATCACCATACACTTGTTAAACTATTATGAATACCTGAACATAGGAAGAGGGCTACTTGGAATTTTGTGAGAGGTCAGCTACAAATGAGATTGAGTTACTATAAACACGCCTAAAAAGTTAATAAAAATTAGAAGAGGTTATTAAAATTGTTCTAGAGGTCTATTTGGGGATTGCATTAGTGGAGAGTCAGTTGAATGTGGATCTATTTTATACAACCCTGTTAATCAATGGCCTAATTATCCACACTTGTATGTTTGATTCTAGAGCTTCTTAAAATGTGATGTCTTTGGGTGTCCTAAATGAGATCACAGTGAATATTACATTAGCCTTTGGCAAATGTTATGCCATGGACTTGCAAGAAGTTTCATTTGTTGTACAAGTCAAGGGATTAGTTGTATAGTTGGAAGTTTATCTTGGTAAGTATCTAAATATGGACATGGTAGTTTTAGACTACCCACCTAAGTGGGGGATGATGCTCATGAAAATGGGATACTAGTGTGGGTGGAAGTGTGCAAATGGACCTTTACTATGCCACTATTCTATTGGAGGGTAAGATGGTCAAAATTTATAGAGAGCCAAAGATGTTACATGTGATTAAAGATCCAAAACATGCTCTCAATGAAGTGTTTTACATGGATGTTGATTTGGGAAACTTTGTTAAGAGTGTTGATACTAGTGAACAACCTATTATTATTGATGTTGAACTTGACAAAGAAGGTGCATTTTAGAAGATGTGATTTGATGGGGCTTTCTCCAATCTTGGAAATGGAGTTGGGTTTGTCTTCTATGCCCCTAAAGGTAAATGTTTTATGTTTTTTTAGTTATCCTTTGAGTGCATAAATAATACTATTGAGTATAAGGCACTCTTTCTTAGTTTAAGGATTACCCACAAAAATAGAATTACAATCCTAATTGTCAAGGGTGATTTAGAGCTAGTGGTTAAGGAGGTCTGTAATGATTATGCCACCAAAAATAAAAGGTTGAAACAATATCAAAATGCTATTTGGGATTTACTTGAATTATTTTAGGCATTAAGTCTTTTTTATCATGATAAAATTTTCAATGAAGAAGCTGACATACTTGCAGGGTTATGTGCTTAATTTGATATTGCAAGTATGAGCCCTCATTGTTAGTATTAGGTATATGTGTTTTTTAGGCCTTTAGTCCTAGACAATGTTCATCATTAGAAAGTGTTTGATGATGATGATCAGATCAAAAGGTTTCTAAATTGTGAAGTTGAGTTCCATGATTAACTCATAGACTTGGAATCCATGGTTCAGGTTTGTGATGGGAAGGAGACCTTGTTTGGGAAGGACAATATTCAACTAAAGACAAACACACTCCCTAGAGGATTGGTAAGTTTATAAGCATATTTTGATGGAGATGATAGAATTAAATCAAGAGACTAATTTATCTAAAAAGACATGACTAAGTGTAATTTGGGTTCTCATGAGAACCCAAATAAGGTTTGGCTAGGTACTCACCTAGGTGAAGTTGAGAAGAAATATTACATGAATCTACATAAAAGGTACCAACACTATTTAACATGGTCTTATTCTGAGTTGGAAGCATATAGGGAAGATTTGTTCTAGCATGTCATCTCATTATAGTCTGATAGCAAGCCTTTTAGGTAGAAATAAAGACCTATTAACCCCATATTGACCACTAAGATGTGGGATGAGTTAAAAAAGATAAGGGATGGTGGTATCATTCAACCCATTAGGTACTCATCATGGGTTGAAAACTTAGTTATTTAATAAAATAAGAATGGTGACATTTGCGTGTGTATGGATTTTTAGAATTTGAATAAATCTTATTTAAAATATAATATTCCACTACCCAATATGGAAAACCTATTGCAAAGTATTATTGGATCAGAAATGTTGTCCACTTTAGATGTTTTCTCCACATACAACTAGGTTGTGGTGAAGGAATATGAGAGATCCAAAACCATGTTCACAATTCTTTAGGGCACATATGTCTATATGAGGATGACTTTTAGGTTGATAAATGTTGGTGTAACATTATAGTGAGCTATGGATGTCACTTTTGTAGGGATATTTAACTAGTTCATTGCTATGTATTAAGATGACATTACTGTGTACTCTAAGACTAGATAAAAACATTTAGAGCATTTGGAGCAAGTGTTGATTATATGTAGGGAGTTTGGAATTTTACTCAATCCAAAGAAGTGACACTTTAGAGTACAAAATGCCAGGTTGATGGGACATATAATGTCCAATAATGGTGTCATGATTGACCCTAGAAGGGTCAAAACCATTAAAAAAGTGCCTATCCCATAGTCCAAGAAAGCAATTCAATATTTCTTTAGACAAATTAACTTTGTATAGAGGTTTCTATCCAATTTTGTAGAGATTACTCTGCCTATTAATTCCATGCTAAAGAAGGACTAGACCATCAAATGGGAGGAGATGGCTATGTAAGCATTCAATGACATAAAGGGATATTTAAAGTCTACTCATGTCTTGGCTAGCCCTGATTACACAAAGTCATTCCAAATATTCTCTTTTGCATCATATAATACTCTTGTTGCTATCTTTTTATAAAATAATGAAGATAGTCATGAGCAACATATAATCTTTCTTTAGTAAAGCTATGCAAGGACCTGAATTAAACTATACCATCATGTAAAAGCAAGATTTTGCTCTCTTGAAATTTGTCAAGATGTTCAAGCATTATATTTTGGGTTCAAATATTATTGCTTATATCTCACATACGATGGTGAAGGACATCTTAACTCAAATTAAAGTATATAACAATAGGTGCATGTAGGTTAACAAATTATAAGATTATGACATAGATATTTAGACCACCAAGTTAGTACGAGGGATGGGTCTAGCCAAGCTCATGGGTGAGACCAATTTACAAGATGTTGAGGTAAAAACTATTATTGTCAACGTTGATGATTATTTGAGTCAATTTAACATATTTCCATGGTATAGAGATATTGTTTACTACTTATAAAATATGAATTATCCCCCTGACTTGGATAAAAATCAAAGGAGAACTCTTAAACTTGTTTCCCAAAAATACCTCTTGACTAGGAATGGATTAGCATAGAAGAATTTGGATGGGGTTCTCTTGAGATGTGTGATGGAAGAAAAAATTGATGACCTAATTAAATAATTCCATAGTGGAGTATGTGGTGGCCATTTTGTACCTAAGGTTACAGCTCATAAAATTTTGAGAGTTAGTTATTGATGGCCATTGATATTTAAAAATGTTACTCAGAAAGTCAAAAAAAATGAAAAATGCTAGTGCTTTGCTGGGAGGATGAAAGATTTAGGTTCTCTTACCTTGTATCCCATGATTATTAAAGGCCTATTAAAATTTTGGGGAATTTATTTCATTTGAAAAATTATTGATTCATCAAGCATTGGACATAGATGGATACTAGTTACAATTGACTACTTCACAAAATGGGTTAAAGCGGTCCCTATAAAGAAAGCAACACACCAGGTAATTATAGATTTTTTGTTGAATTATATTTTTTGTAGATTTGGTGTGAATATTAAGGTTATTAATGATAATTCCATGAGCTTTAAATCTAAACATTTAGTGGCATTGTGAAAATATTATGGGATTGATTTGACCTATGCTTCCAATTACAATGCTCAAGGGAATGGGCAAACAGAATCTAGTAGCAAGAACTTGCTCAAAATCATTAGATGTACTTTGGAAGTAAATAAGAATAAGTAGGGTGAATATCTAAATTTTTCTTTGTGGGACAACATGATTATGCCTAAGAGAGCTATAGGAAAAATCCCTTTTGAGCTTGTTTATGGAACTCAAGCAGTTCTACCCATGGATTTATAGTTTCCCACCTATTAGCTCATGCATCAAATAAAAGATGATGAGAAAATAGACCACTATGAAAGTAGGTTGAACCAAATTATTAAACTTGATGAAATTTAATGACAAGCTCATGAAAAAAACCTCAAGTTCAAGGAAAAGTTGAATAAAATATTTGACAGGAAGGTCACTCTAATAACTTTCTAAGTAGGTGATCTGGTTCTACTTTGGGACAACAAACATGAGGAGAAAGGCAAGCATGGAAAATTTGATTCCTTGTGTACGCATCCCTATTCCATTAGCTGTCAGATTGGCAAGCATAATTTTTTCTTGAGAGACTTGGATGGTGAAATACTAGAGATTCCATTCAATGGCAGACATCTGAAATACTTCCTTGATTGAGTCTATAACCTATGTACCATATTATATAGTGTATAGTTTCATCTTTTTTTTGTTTCACATTATATTGCCCCTCTAATTGGGGCCTTGTTTATATATTCTCCTTTTGTGTTTATGTCATGTGTTCATTTCTAGATCTTCCTAATATTTTTTTGTCAAGTTTTCCATTGTTTTATTGAGCCTTTGTGAGTGTTTGTTGATAAATTACTAAGTATTAACTCTATGACCTAATGGATTGGCACTTGGTCTTAAGTTTTGGGGTTATTTACACACCTATATGGGGATGCATCCATAGGTGAGAGCCAATGTTCATTCCTAAAATTGCATTGAAGTAATTAATCCCTTGTCAAGTGAAAATGACTAAGTCCTTAGCTCAATTTCTATCTTCAAATGTTTACTGAAAGGTCAAGTTCATGTTAAATTGGCTAAGTATTAATTTGGTCTTTAATTAGTGAATATAAATCCTTGGGGTCTTTAGGTATTTTATCAGGACATTTTGCCTGATGAAAATAAGTCACCAAGATTTTTTTTGCAAAAAAAATTTGAAGACTTATTTCCATTAGGAAAATTGTCTACGACAAAAACTCTAATGAATTTGCATTGTTTCGAGGAAAATGTAAAGTCCTTATTTGTTTTAGATATTTTATATGCAACAAAAAGTCCATAGGTTTAATTCCTTTAGGCATTTTTCCCACATAAAAAATACTAAAAGAAATGTAAAGTCCAAATGCTTCAGGGAAAGTGTTAAAAATTTGAAGGCTTATTTGTTTCAGACTTTTTGTCTGTGGTAAAAATTTTATAGGTCCATTTCCTTCGAGCATTTTACCCATGCAAAAATCCCAACAAAAGTCATTTATTTTGGAAAAAAATTTAAGTTTAGTTTCTCCATAAAACATTCAAATCTCAATTTCTTTAGGGAAATTATTTTCAACATTTTTTCTAAAATAATTGTCTCAATGTAAACAAAAATGCCAAAAACCAAATTGCTTTGGGAGAAGAGTCTGAAAGAGTTTAGTATTTTGGGATAAGTATTCTAGACAAAATGCCAAAAATAATTGTCTTGAGAAGCAAAGGGACTACAATAGAGACAGCACAACAAAAGACCTGTAAATAGGAATGCTAAAGATAAAAGGCCTAGAGCATAAGATCTAATGAGTAAAGTCTCAAATGAAAATTTCAAATTGTATAAGTGATGGGCTCATGGATGTCATTAACAGGTGTGTAGATGTTTATTTTAAGTTACATAAAGTAACCATTTGTTTTTAAATAGAAGCATGAGGTATCACCACATGGCATGATGGCACTCAAAGCAATGGAGTCTAATTTCAAGGTACATAGGAAGCTCATGGAGCTACCAAGTGGCACATCCTTGGGGCTAAGTGCAAGTAGTGTCCAATGATGCTCCACCTCATGGATTATAATCTAATGATGAACATTCGATCATATGAAAAGATATAAAAACATGAGAGTACAATGTAAAAGTAAATACATGGTCATAGGCTAAAGATAAAGCATGTTCTCAAATATTGATGGTATACATTCAAGTGTACACAATCTGATCTATAACAAGTATTAAGTGAAGACTTTTCAATAAAGTCTAGAATGAATGTAGGATCACAACTTGGTAGAGAGCATAAACATGATAGTATTGACAAATTAGGGTGTAGATAACCCATATGCCTACCAAGTGGAATGACCTTAGGGCCAAAAATAGCTAGCAACTAATAACACTTGGTATTTTGGATCAAGATTGACGGTCCATGTCGATCTGTGCACATAGATATAATGATGAAAGCCAAGATGGAATATTTAAAGGGCTCAGGACCAAAAATGGAATGACACATGTCTTAGGTGAATAAAATGACATGGAAATGCCACATAGGCATACACATCATGATCAAAGATTTTATGTAAAGTGCATTCATGGATCTTTCTCCATTGACAACAGATTGACTAGGTAAATATCAGATGAGTCATGGTAGTTGCATAGGAAGTTAGTGGTTTTTAAAAGTGATTGAAATTTTGATTAAAGAACCATGGGTCCCTTTATCTAGAAGCTCATGGTTTAGCTCTCAAGGATGCTATATAGGGAATAGAGGTTAAACATTTAAATGTCATTAGTTTTTTATAGGTACATTTGAATTTTGGGACTTGTGGATGGAATGTGTATTTTGATAGTCAGCAGTACATATGGACACTTTACAAGAAAATATAGTAATGACGAAGCACTTAAAACCTATTGACATTATTTCTATGTTTTTGGCATACTAATATGAAGGATCTTATGTTCATAAAATTGATGACCTCTTTGTAGATCTCGGGTAAAGCTTATATGAGAAGGGAAGTTATAAGAATGAAAATTATATGTTCAGTGTAATATAATGAAAAATGGATTTACTGACTCCTTATATTCTCATTTGAGAGTTCCTTAGGGGAACTTCCTAGGGGGACTATAAGTGGCAATTGCATAAATTGAAAATTGCTAAGTGGGGTTAAAATTTACACAATAAGTCAAAAACGAAATAATACATTTATCCATTAAAAAGGGAAATTAGGGGGGAACCCTAAAAAGATAAATTTTAAAGAATCAAAGATACAAGTTGAAAAATGTGAAAAGGTAGGTTAGAGCCAAAAGGGTAAAAAGGTGAGATAACCCAAATTTTGCATTTTTTCATCTACTTTGCTTGTCTGAGCTCCTCCATGGTAAAGATATTATAGGTCTATAGATATAATGTGGCCACTCCAAACAAGATCTCTTGAGAAGCCATGGATCTAGAATATTCCCATGCAATCATTGTAATATTAGGTTGTTCCGTGGCATGCATAAAGGGAAGGGCAATTGTCCAGAAGGTTCTAACTATGAAAGTAAGTGGTCTAGGGCATCTTCAAGTAGTTACACATAATGATAAAGTTTGTTTATCCCTCTACCATGAATATTCTCCTTCTAACTCATGTGAAAGGCATTTCCTACCATGAAATCAAGAGATGTGCTCTAAATCTTCATCATCCCTTATAGAGGCCGTTAGAGTTATGTTTTTTCTTGCAAATAGATCAAGATTTTTGGCATGGTGAGGGAATATTTTCTAGATGGATGCATATTGTTATACTTGGGAGTTTATTTTGTAATTTTTCAAATTGTGACCCATAGTCCTAGATTTGAAAATGTATAAATAAGGGGTTTCTCCTCTATTCAAGGTTATTGTTAGTCATTATTTTTTTTGGTGTTCATTTTCTCTAAGTCTAAGTTTTGTAGGAATTTTTTTAGGTTCAATTGATGTGTGTAGATTTTGTATCCCTTGCTAAGGTGGTTGTAGCTATCAACCATTAGCAAGCTTTGAGAGCATGTTTATGTCTTCCTTGTCAAAAGAGCAATCTCACCATGCTTGTCCCCATGGCAGCATTTTGAAATGATGATGTGTGTAATATTTATTTTTAAGTTATTGAAAATTCTTATGGTTATTTGTTATTTCCTATAAATGAAATGCAGTGACATGTTTTTCAAGAATTATTGATTAGACATTTGGGTTTATGCTCACTACTAGTTATCATTTTGATCATAGATTTAGATTATAAACTCTTTTTGCATTACTTCAGGATAGGTTGTTGAATAAATTATTAGGGAACCCTAGGTTTATGGATTTGATAAGGAAAAGCATTTGAAAGATTAGTTTCAGTGTATGTTCTAGTCTTTCAGGGATAATTTTGTATTTACCATTATTTTTGCATCTTTGCTAAGGAATATTGGCATGAAATACTGCAAGATACCTTGTTATTTGAAAACCACAAATATGCCACCTTCCTTATTTTAAATCATCTAACTTGTCCTATCCTATCCTACCCTATAATTAATACAACCTTTTCATACTATAAGTGTTATTCTCCTTGTAAATGCATAGGATCTTGCATATTTGAAATGTGTTTGCAATTTAAGTGTTAAAGTCTAGCATTATAGTCTCTTATTTGACCCCTATTGTTGAAGATTCTATAGAATGAAGATTGCAGTCATTTCCTCATTTATCTTTAGTAACTTATATATTACTTAGAGAATTTGTGCATTTTGTGTGACAAACCTTCATGGATGAAGTGGGCAAACTTGGTTATGCCCTGATCATATTTTTTACTTGTGCTAAAAATCCCCATGGAGGTTAAATTGTAGAATCTATCCATGTGAGAATACTACCCCTTAGGTCTTATCACTTTGGTTTAAGTAGAGCCAAAAATAGTAGGGATTTAACCATACCCTTTATAGGTGATTCTTAGTCCTTTTTTGAATTTTGTCTAATCTTGATTCCAAACCTTTCCTCAGCTACAATGACATACTAGTGGGTTTTTCATCATTATTTGCCATTTTTCTTTCAAGTGTGAAAGGCTGAGTGTATGAGGTGTACAATTGGGAACCAACATAGGACATAAAATTTCACATGGAATAAGTTTTTGGACTTGCCTCTACCATGTATCCTTACTAAATTCGGGGGTATCTTATACATGAGTTATAGTATGTGCAGATTTTATAATTTAATGAATCATATACTGTTGAGATCTATACTATTTAAAAATGTCTTGCTAACATATATATTTATAATTATGAAAATGAATATGTTATTTTATAGGATATGATCACATTACATATACATGATATAGACTACATTTATACTCTATATTCTATTAATGATATTACTTGTGCATAGTAGATTAGATCTTGCTCATCTATTTTATATGGCCCTTGTGGCCTATGTGTAAAAATTTATCAAACAAATATATGGTAACTTATTTTTTATTTATGAAATTTAAACATTCTCAATATGTGTGACATTACTCATGTCCATTATATGTGCAATATTTAATTATTTAACATTTAAACATGTCCCTTGTATGTTGCCTTAGTCCTTATTATATGACATTATTCTTGTAATTTTGGTAATTGTTGACATTGATAAGTTCTATAAGTGCTATGATAAATATAATGAATCATTAACACATAATATACTAATATTATTACTATGAGCTTCATTGATACATTTTATAGGCCTTTCCAAATATGTTACATACATAATCTAAATTTCATATATATCTTATTACGATAACATACATTTCACATATGCTAATTCAATATTCCAAGATTACATCTTATTATGCATGTTACAGTTAAATTTTATTTTGAGATGAGTGAATTTTTAGGATCAATTCCCTCACCTCAAAAGGTGGGTATTTCACTAGTTTTTTCAAACATGAGATAATACACTTCAAGAACAATAAAAATTAGTTTTGGTATAAAATACAGTTTCAAAAGTGTTAAAATGGTTCAAAATTATGTCATTGGCACAAATTATGGGGGCATGTGCACTCAAAAGTCAAGACCAAAGTAAAAATTCATGTATTTTTGAGTGCCTTATATAAGTTTATGTATATGTTTCGAAACAAATTTACAATTGGCATCTACATAAAGTTACATATTTTACATTTATCAATTAGGGCATGATACATATTAATGCACAATATGCTATTTTAAAAATTTTCAAAATATTATTTGCTAGTTGTGAACATGTTATGAGAATGGATGTTTTCCATCTTATTTTGATCATGAAATCAAGAGTAAAGTTTAAATTAATTCTAAAATATATATGGAATGAATTAAGATGCATCTTCAACTTGTTCTACTTATTATACTTCAAGCTTAGATAAGGTAATCTTAAAAAATAATTCATTGCATAGTTATTTATATCAAGACATGAGCAATTTGGATATGATAAACCTAATTAATGGATATCTTACCACACAATACCAAATGAGAGGGATCCAAATATTCTAAGAAAATGACATTATGTAATAACCCTAGAAAGGCCTAAATACATAAAATAAATCTTATCTAGTGCTCACTAACGCTTATGAAAAAGGAGGATAGTTAACAAGAAGTAAAAAAAACATGCAAAGAAAACTTTACTCATGTCAATATAGAGGTAAAATAAGCAAGGAGTATAACATTCATACTATTAACTTGTGTAATATCTATCTATCAAATGAAAGAGTAAAAGTTAGGAATAGTTACCTTAAATTGTACTTATCATGCCTCAACCTCTCCCTTGGCCAATGGTGGTTTACAATAGGTTGTTGGGGCTTTGTAAGGATAACACTACATAAATCAAATTTAGACTAAAAGACTCCTAATTTGCATCTATGAATTTCTCACAAGATAATATTTTTTACCTCTAAGGTAAAACTCTAAGCAATGACTACTCAAGTGTAGAATTAGTAGAATTGTGAGATATAATAATGCAAAATTGAGTGTTCATCTCTATTGGTCTAATGTGAAGGGGATATTTATAGCCAAGGATTGACCCTAACCCCTCCCCCCCCCCCCCAAAAAAAAAAAAAAAAAAAAAATAGTTGATAGATCAACCAACTTTATCTTATTAGGTAAGAAATATAGTCATTATGTCTCAAACTAGATCATCCAAGCCAATGTAGTTTTGTAACATGTGCTGAATCCATAACAAGATCGACCAGGATGACATAGTAGTAAAACAAAAAAAAAGGGGTGTATGCTTATTCAAGGTGTATTTATGAAGGTTAATTTATTACAGGAGTGGATAAAGAGGTTAATATTATTAAGGAGTTGGATAAAAGTGTTTTTTAATTATTTTAGGTAATGGTGTAGGGACCACCAATCTTTCAAATCACTAAAGGTCTACCCACCCCTTTCCTGGTGTACCCTTTAAGGCATGCATTTAGAGAGATTAAAACTTGATAGGTTATTGAAAGAGATAAAGATTCAATAAATACATATTTTTTAAATTATTATGTGTATACATATACCCCACTATAATATCATCATGTGTCATGTAAATATAACATGGGATGGATCTTTAAGAAAGAACATAGAAACACACAACATTGAGATAATAAATTGTAGTGAAAAAAATTATAGTATGAAATTTTTAAATATAATCAAAAGTATCATATATGTAAGCATGATAATTTTCTTGCCTTCTATGGCTTACTAATTTCATCCCTAAATACATCTAATTCCTTCCAAATTAGCTAATTAACCCATTTCCTAGTCATTTTATAACATCACCTTCATTATTTTTATCTTCCACTAACATTATAATTCCCACATCTAATTAATCTTCCTTTCAATTCATCCCACTTATCACTTAACACATACTTATCCATTATATGTGTGAATTTTAAATTCACAATCCACATACAAACCTTTTCCTTATTATTCATCTAACCCTCCTACTAATCCCATATAATCCCATATCTAATCCTCATTAACCCCTGATAAAGTGTAGAGTTCTCTAACACTAAAAACTTCCTCCAACTTCTCCCACCTATACAGGACCCTCTAAATCTAAAATATTCTTGGGAATTTTAAATTATTTTTTATTTACTTCACCACCCTTATATATAACCATTAAACATTCTTGGATATACTAATGATAAATCCTCAACTTGCATAATCTACATGCCCTCTTAATTATTATATTGCATCCATAATCCTTGTTTGCATACATATCCATAATCTCTTGCATCAACAAAAGCTTTGAAGCCATTTTGTCCTTTAATCCATCTTCCAATCCAATTGTCTTGGAGCAACATCTATGATTTTGTCTTTCAATCCAACATTTTCTATATTTTTTATGTATTGTGAATTTTGAGTTGATTTATCTAGCTAGTGTATGCTTTATTCTAGTGCATAAATTTTACATAACACATTGGATACCATAGTGGGAGGGACATCTCCTTGTATGTGTTCTAAAAATAGATTATTTAATTTGTGATTTGCTTGATGTTACATTTAAACATTTGGTATTTGATCCCTTTTGAGAGGTTTAATGTTTTCCTTTTTTTGGGGCCTCGACATATTCATGTTTCCATGTATTATTTAAAAGTGAGGGAATTATGCCATAACACTCAGATTAAAATAAATAGACTCCCTAATTAGGTTTTATAGGCCCTGGTGAATATACATGGTTGTAATTTTTTAGTTGTTTATTAGATCTTTTTTTACTAACCTTGATTATTTAGATACATAATATCTCTCTCATAAAGTTATAGGTGCTTCTATGTAAGGCCTCTTTGCATGAGCAAGACCTAAAACATCATGTTTAAATATGCATACTCTAATTCATCAAATCATAGTCAAGAATAAATGCATTTCACATTATTAATCCACCTTATATGAAACATAGACAGTAAATATAAGACAAGTAAGCACATTCTAAGCATTTAGTGTTAAATGAATATTATAAATTAAAGAATCTAGTTATGTCATAAACCTTAGGAGTTATCTTTAGTAGATTGTAACATATGGAGTTTGTTCTTATAATTTATTTTTCTTTTATATAACATAGCATCTACTATTTTTATAGATCCAAGATTTAGGTGGCATCTATAGTTTTTAATTCTATTAAATATCCTTTATCATATCTTGATAACATATGCTAGCATGAGTTAAGGTAGTCAAACATTACAAGTAATATTTATCATTAATGATTCAAATGAGTTCAAATGCAGTCACCATCTAACCATCATGTAACTCATAAACAATCATTTAATGCATATATCAGAACCCAATTCATTTGAATTGTATTATCATTTACATTATAGTAGAGAATATGCCTTTTGAGTATATCTAGAGTTTTGTGTGTGTATACATTAACCAATGTAGCCACAATGCCTAAGTTCTCTCTTTATATGCATTTACGACAATCAAAACATCTAACTTTGGTAAATTTATCTTGCATTTACAAATAAAATGTCTAAGAGAATTCCATTTCCAACTATGCTTTGATAGATGCCTATATCCTATTCTAAAGTATATAGTTTGGCACAAAATTAGGAGTATGTTGTCAAAAACAAATATTGACACTTAGGTTTTACACAATCTCATAGATATATGAAATTTTTTCTAGGTTTATAAATAATTTTGTTTGTTTCATAAATCAAACTTGAGCCCTAGTTCTAACAAATAGTTTAAGATTGATTTAATGAGTGGTCAATATACTTTGGGAGATATCCAATTATATTCTGCTACATCAATCCTTTTTACTGATACACTTAAGTAAATATAATCAACTTGTGTGCATTTTATAAAAGGTTATGTAGCTAAATTTTTTTGTTTAAAAGTCTTAAAGGCATATATTTAAATCATCATAATCCATGAAAAGACATTATTTGAAGTATTTTGAAAAACCATTCACCTAAATCCTACATTGATAAAAACATCATTTTGTTCTCTAAAAGACCATTCTCTAAAACATCAATATTCCTCATTCTCTTGTTTGAATCAAACTCTTTGTATTAACATGTGTCTATCATTCTATCCTACTTCTTGCCACTACTTTCTATTTATCTATTAGGAAAGGTAAGTTTAATATTTCTTGACCTTTTAATGATGAACGATTCGAAGAAACTAACAGTAGGTCATGTAGCTAAACTTTAGATCTTGTAAGTAAACTATAGATATAATGTTGGTCATGTATCTAGATATAGGACTTATTGAATATATTCATCAAAGTAAGTAATTTTATAAACTACTTCTATTTGATTTAAATTATTTTTTATAAAAATGCAAAATGTTAAGTAAACCATCATGAACAATATTATATTTGATTTAATACATATTTAAAATGTAAGAAACATAATTATCATCATTAATTATAGTAGTTACCTTGGGTGAGGGAAATATTAAATTAATTCATGTTAATTTTGATAGTCATGGTGATTCCACCTATTTTTGATGCCTTCAGTCATGTCAACTTGTATCCATCCTGGTGCCTTCATATTGTTATCTTCAACACACCAATTTTGACACTATTAAACCACCAAAACCTCCAATGCCAATATTAATTGATATAACCTCATTTATTTAACATATTTATATTTAATAGGACATGTTCATGATTCTCCATTCTAATTATTAAGGTCAGATTATATTACCTTCATAGTTATAAGTCATGTTTGATAAAGTTTGCCCATAACCCTTAATTATTCATTTGTTAATAGTTCATGTGTCACTAAAACTCTTGTTGATAATCATCATCATCATCATCATCATCATATATATATATATATATATATATATATATATATATATATATATATATATATATATATATATATATAATTTTAGTATTACTTTGGTGTTAAAAGAGTAGTTTTATATATTTTAACCAGTCAAAGGTTTAGTTTATAGTCTTAAGGGCAATATTTAGTAGTACTTAAAAGTTCATAGTTGGTCATTATTTGTAAATATTATGTATATTTATTTTTTTATAAACCATAAAATAGGGAAAGTTTTTAACTAATTTGTAGGAAATCATGATTGTTTAAGAAAAAAATATAAAATTAATAAAAATATAGTTGCAAGTCACCTCTCAATGCTAAAATACAAAATTACTACCATTTTTGAGTCAAAACTACTAATGGTGTGGTTGCAGGATGAAGGGTCAAAGGACACATGTCCTTCAAGGATTTTATTATATTACACATGGATTCTTTAGAGGAATAAATACATCAAGTGGATACCCTCTTTTCCAGATCAAAATGTGAAAAATAATATGCAAATAAATGTGATTAGCTATGAGAGATAGAAAAAGGGGGCATGTGGATATAAAAAAATTTATCCTTCACTTGAACTCATCTACTACTTGAACATGATTGTGATGGAAGAACAAATATATACTATATTGTCCCAAATGAAATCAAGAGAATATGGAATACCACTACCAAATTTGCTCTTAAATAAATGCAAATGCAATGATATAAAATTATTCTTCTTATGGGCCTCAACTACAACCATAGGCATCAGATGTCAACAATGGATATATTTCAATGTGTGAATTTAATTGATACATCATACCAACTCAACATAATTAGTAAAATCCAAAAAGTGTATAGTAAACTTAGTGAAACTAATATTTTATGTCATGATTTGATTTACCTATTTAAGGGATTATGGAGTGTAAACCTTAGGTTATTAAAAGGTATGAGTATAGTAAATTAGGGAATAAATATATAATAAATACAACCACTAATTTGTGCAATAATTGAACTACTATAATATTTATAAAAATAGTAATAAATGATATAAATAAGAAATTATTTAGAAACTAATTGAGATAGATCATGTAAAGGCTGAAAACTAGCACAAAAATTGATCTAAGTGTCACAAATAAGGTCAAGGTGTTAGAAAACCTAATAGATAGTAGCACGGTACCTTGGACAATAGTGTATAATTCTAGTATCTTACTTTCAATGCCAATTTCCTTTATGTGTAAATTGTATATCTTATAGGTGAACATGTGATTGAGTTTGATCTACCTGTACCTAGGTGGATGAGCTCTAATCCACTATCTCTGCATTGTTTTGACTGATTTAGGAGAAAACCCTAGACCTCCATGTTTTAAAGGTATTTGGGTGGCGTAATAAGCAAAAGTGGGATGTTATTTGGGTAAGATCGACATCGTCAACACCTCATTATGTTGAGATTTTCCTACATACCAATACCTTGAGAGGGGATCAAGCCTGATGTAGTTCTCCCAATCTAAGTGCTAGTGCAAAGTGTAAGTGAATGCTAGTATGAGTGTTAACTTGAGTACTTTGAATGAGGCTTGATATTGGAGATCTATGTATTTTGAGTTTGGAGTGGTTTTGAATAACTATATGTAGAAGTAGGGTAGAATAAGGATCAATAACCTTGATTGTACACTACTTATTTTGAGATTATTTATGTGTTGTGCATATCAATTTAATCTAGTGGATAAAGGGCTAGAATTTATGTATATATATTTATATAGTGATTATGTAGAGTGTCAAATATGTCTAAGACAACCCTAAGTTTCTTATGGAGTGAAAATTTATCTGTTGGGGTTGAAATTTTTCAATGGATACTAGCATTGTACTTTAGTCACTAGCACAAGGTGTTAGTGTCCAAAGAACTGCACTAGTGTCCAAGTGGTAGAAATTGAGTTACTAGGGCCTAGATTGTTAAGGGAAGGTCTAGAACTAAATTTGGGATGTCTAAGGATGTGTAATGTCTACACAAAAGCTAGATAAGGGTTGAAATAGGCCTTAAGATAGGTCTATGACTATGATAGGAATGGGTGGTATCAAGTGACACTCATTGCAATCAAGTGACATTTTATATGACTACATCCCCCCTCTTTATTCTTGAAATGTAACAATGCAAAATGACTAGGACAAATGAAAAAGAAGCATACCTAGAATTACATATGAGGTGAATCCCATGAATTTGGGTCTAAATGTGTGAAGCATGTTCCATTATGTTTCCTAAAAATTAAATGTGGATGTGTTATCCCTTAATTAAGAGATATCATAAGCAAATATAAAACTAAGTAAATAGATAAGTGAGAGAAGAAATGATTGAATACACCTTACTAGGTACATGAACCAATTCAAAAACTAGGTGACATCCTATGTGTGCACATGTAAATAGTGATCAAATAGTGAAATGCTTGGAATAAGTTGATGGCTTGTTCAATCATGATGTGTGGGTGGATCTATAACTCAATTTGATTTTGACTCTATCATTTCCCACCCTACTCAGTGGATCATACACTGTGAATAACTTGGATTAGACTAATGGCTTATCTAACCTACTATATAGGTGGATCAAGAAATCAAGTAGGATATGACTCCATCATTACTTATCCATGTGCAATAGAATAATATGTGACTGAAAATATATGATATAACTAAAACTATGTAGGATGGATTTAGGGATACTTGGAAACTCTAAAATGTAAAATGACCAAGGGGCCTCTTGAGCACTTAAGAATGTAGTTTAGGAATTATAAAAAATGCCAACAACTGTAGATGGAATAATACATCAAAATGGCGTGAAACTTGGTGTAAATGGTGTATAAAGTATAAAACATAGATAATTACATGGATTTTATCATTCCATCTGAGATAAGCTAGTATAAAACTGATCATGTGGAAACAATGTGTCTCACACATGCCCCCAATTCTAATATTTATGCATATGGATTTTGGACTAAGTTTTAGTAATCTGTTTCTATGTATTTATCAAACTAAAATGGGAGTGATCATATTGTGTATGATACCCCCAATATGAGCAAACTTATTATGATTATGTGTAAATCTAAGAATAAACTAATCAAATATGATAACCTATGACTCAAATTGTTTGAATTTGGGTTATATCTACTATGTTATTTTGTAACATTTGGATTTTACTATTTATATGATATTAGATAGTAGCATGGTACTTTGGATAGCAGTGCATTGTTCTAGTTTCCTACTTTTAGTGCTAGTGTACTTTGTGTTATTTTTCTTTCAAACTAACTCTAATCTCTATCTGACTATTTTCCACTATGTTTTCCTAATTTTGAGATTTGTAATTCTATGTATGCATGTTGAAAAATATACTCTATGTACACTTGAATGGCTTGATCTTTATGACAAAACCCTATGAATTCCCCCTCTTTTGAGGGGAGTTGTTTCCCTTGTGCAAAAATTATCCTCAAAATAAAATCTATACATGATGTGTGTTCAACTGAACATATATGATATTTACATAATAAACCAATATAATGTGTATACATTCCATTAAAATGTTAGATAATATTATCATAATTTGGTAATGTATGATGTATATGAGATATATCATTCATAAGGTTGTAAAGATAGATATAATAATGTAAGCATGTGTATGAATTACATAATTTGAGTAATAATATGTTTAACTACCTAGGGGGATGGGTCTTAATGTTCATCAATGAACTAAGGATGAAGGGAAGATGCATGAGGTCCTTCATGGCATATAGAATTGAGTGAATGTAAAAAGTAAGATATAAGTGCCATGGCCATAAAACATACATGAAAGCATACATACAACATACATGAAGCACACAAAGTAGGCCAAGGGGCCAAAATACAAGTGACATGGGCACATATCACTAAATCAAATAAATTTGTACATAGAAGGACATGTTTAAATTTACACATACATAAATAATAAGGTCTAGCTTAGAGACACATGGAAGAACATGCTCAAATTTATGCATACACAATCAATAAGTCACACACAAAGACATGGTAACATTTTAAAGCATACATACAATGAAAGGAAGTGGTCTATACCCATAAAACAATGCCATATTCAAATGCCCTCAAATACATGTAGAATCAAAGAGACACAATCAAGTCTAAACTAGGAAAGATAGAAACAAATATAGGCATGAACATGTGGTACAAATCTGTATAAGATAAAAAAATGTACATAAAATGAGCCTATAGTAGTAGTTGTTGGCAAAAGTATAAGTAGTATAGAATGATATAACCTAGTAAAGAAGAATTTATGTATAGGATGACCCCAATGGGTGAATGTATCAATGTTGAATCAATATATTTGTTTATGTGGCCCAATTGTGTAGATAGTATCAAATTTGGATCTTTGTGATGGAATTAAGTCTTGTTAGAATATGTGAACACATGAAGAGAACAAGTGAAGCATGTATGTATGATAAAAAAAAATGTACTAAGATAGATATCATATGTAGTACCAAACAAGTATATAAAGAATGTAAACATGGATATGCAAACAATCTAAATTTTATGTTTTTGAGAGATATTTTAATTTTTTTTATTTTGAAAATATTATAGATTTTATGTTTTTTGAGCATATAATATATGTACAAGCAATAATGAAAATAAAACTATATACAAGGAGAAATTTAAGAGGAGAGATGGTAGTAATTGATGAGTCTTACAAGAGACTCACAATCAATGTGTCATGTATAAAATAGAGGGATAATTATCATGCATGTTATGCAATGAGTTATATTGGATCTAAGAATCAGATGCATTGAGTGTTTTGTAGCTAAAACTATATATGGATTAGGGCTCTATATTTGTGAAGCTAAATTAACTAACATATGAACTATGATGTGTTTGGGAACCCATATAGTAGAATAAGATGTAACTAAAGTGGATGCTATCTATTTTAACATTGATTTGTGTGGTGGTGGAGAGAGAGGACCTCTAGAATCCACAACATGTTTATGGCACATGGTTCTCTCTAATAATGGTCTCTATGGGTAAGTATGCATACATGGTACTGCTATAAGTTTAGACCTCACTTGCACTAGTGGCTCAACTAATATTAGATGTTTGATAATAGAATATATGTGTTGAATAGGAACTAGTGCCTATTTTGTAACTAGTTATGGAATATGTAAATGATAATCATATGTAAGGACCTCAAATGTAACCACCTGGTTAACATGTATATATTTTATACATCTATGTATAATAGATGGAATGTCTCGAATCTACTATATCCAAGGCCTACCCAGTAATAGGTCAAATGTGTTAGCATTATGTACCACTATGCATATATTGGTCACATGTGTGGTCCCAAACTATAATGATAGTACTATCTCCCTAATGGATCTTTGAGCATGGCTATTGAAACCAAGAATAATTGTATATGTATAAGAAATGTCTTTCTCTAAATAATCTAAGTGTTGTAGAAGTGTGATAATACACATGTTGACACTTGAACAATTGTTAGCCATGAAAATGTGAATAGGATGATGATCAACATAGTATCATACAAAAAGTGCATATAAATATGTGCCATCGTAAACTATCTCATACTCTAAAAAAGTGATAAGAGGTCTAGCTGGCACTTTAGTATGATACACCCCAATGATATTATTTATAGGGTGTTTGTCCATCATTTAAGTATGATAGGATGCTAGTGGTGGATGTTTTTGATAATTATAGCAAACACCTAAAGTGTCTAATGTATTATTAGCTATATGTTTTGGAAATAGATATGAAAATATTTCAATTTTTTTGGTTTTATTTATTGTAGTCTAGGTACATATGTAGGAGTGTCGAGATCAATGATATTAGCTTATATCAAATATTACATATTATGTATTAAAATAATTCATTGTTTGTAGTATGGCATAGTGCCCTATGATAATCACAAAATGCATTGAAATCATAGTTCTTTGGAAGAGGCCTAGTCATATCAACCTATTTCATGGGAAGGAGAGATATGACATTGCATTTTAAGAGCTATTATAGAACCCATCCTAGGGACTGATGAATAGTCATAAAAGGTCTTTTTTAGATTAGATGATAGGAGCATGCAAGGAGGTAGCTCTGAAGTTGAAATAACTATCATTTTTGAATCATTCTTATTCTCATTGGGATTTACCTTGTATGGGGGCTTATTGAAACTCTTAGTAGTTGAATCTTGATCTAGTTGTGTACTTTAGTTTTCCCATGGATAAAAGTTTGACTTCCTATTCTTTCATTGTGTGAAAAATATTTTTCAATGATGGAATTTTTTTGAATAAGATAGCTTCATGAAATGCTAGTAACAAAATCTATTTGAATATGTCTTGGAGTTTTTTGTTTTCCATGGGGCTAGTCATATTTTCTTATATAGTTTTATATAGTAAGACATACTCAAATATTGGTTCATTAGACTTTTGTTTGAGTTGTGCCACTTGAGCATAGGAAAATTTATCACTAATGTTTATTGAAAAGTCTAACAAAAACATCTCTTCCAATGGATTAAATCTTTGATGGACTGATTAGGAATATCATAGAACCATTGTAATGCACAATCCCTTAAGTTGTGAGAGAACAAATTAGTAAGAATGAAATCATTGGACACATAATCCAAACATGATATGTGGAAATATCATAGATGGTGTTATGGGTTACCATTACCATCATACCAAGTAATCTTGGGTGCCACAAATATAGATGGCAAAGGATTTACTATTATATATTATGCAAAAGGTGTATGCAAAAGAACATGAGAATCTAAGGCATGAGATGGCCTAATAGAAACCTGATGAAGATGTAACACCTTGGCCTACAGATCATGGATCTCATGCATAAGGGATTACATATTTATAAAGGAGTAACTAGCCATAGGAGGTGTTTCCATTCTTGAAGGTTGCTACGTTAAAAAAGGTTGTTGTATAATCTAAGTTGCCCCCAAAGTAGGTGTAACAATATTGGCATCCAAGTGAGTAGAAAATTGACCATTATTGGATTTATAAATATCTTCATGGAGAATATTGATAAGGTCATGTATACTTGAATGTTTTGAAATGAAATCTTGTAAATATATCTTATTGGTCTCTTTGATTTATTTATTGAATTCTGACATTGTACGTTTGAAATTATGAAAAAAAAATTGTAGATTTTAAACTTTTAAAGGAAATTAATCTATTAAATATTTATAAAATAAAATAATAAATAAGATCTCAGATTTTGGAATTAATTTTTGAACATATAAATAGAAGGATACAAACACTAGGATCGTTTAGGTCTAGGGTTTAGGCAATATTCAAAGTAGGGTTCACCAAATGATTTAACTATTTAAGGGATAATAGAGTGTAAACCATAGGTTGTTAAAGGGTCTGAGTATATTAAATTAGGGAATAAATATTCAATAAATATAGACAATTATTTGTGTAAAAATTGACCTAATTTGATATTTCTAAAAATAGTAATAAATGACACAACTAACTACTTATCTTGAAACTAACTAACACAGATGTTCTAAAGGCTAAAAACTAGTAGATAAGCTCATCTAAGTGTCATTAATAGGGTCTAGGTGTTAGAAACACTCCTAGATAGTATCATGGTACCTTAGGTAGTAGAAAATTGCATTAGTTATTACATTCAGTGCTAGTGTCCTTTGTGTATAAACTTGGTGATCTTTTAGATTCACCTCCAACTAAGTTTGATCTACTTGTACCTGTGTGGATAAGCCCCAATTCACTATTTGTGCATTTTTTTTACTGATTTAGAAGAAATCCCTATACCTTCATGTTGTTAGAGTATTTTATTGGCACAAGTAGAAAGAGTGTGATGTTATTTGATTAGGTTGGACATCCTCAACACCTCACTATGTTGAGAGTTACCTACATGCTAATACCTCAAGAGGGGATCAAGCCTAATGTAGTTCTTTCAATCTAATTTCTGGTGTAAAGTGTAAGGAAATGCTAGTATGAGTGTTAATTTGAGTGTTTTAAATGAGGATTGAGATTAAAAATCTATGTATTTTGAGCTTAGGGTGGTTATAGATGACTACATGTTAAAGTATGGAAGAATGGGGATCAATAACCTTTATTGTGCACTACTTGTTCTAATATTATTTGTTTATTTTGCATCTCATTTTTATCTGGTGGACAAAGGGCTAAAATTCATGCATATATATTAATCTAATACTTATGTAGAGTGTAAACTAGGTCTAGGCCAACCCTAGGTGTCTTAGGAATTTAAAATATATCTATTGGGTTTAAATTTAGTAAATGACACCATCATTATACCTTGGTCACTAGAATGAGGTGATAGTGTCCAAAGAACCATGCTAGTTTCCATGTGGTAGAACCCTAGGCACTACGGACCTGGATCTCTATGAGAAGGTATGGGACTAAATTTGGGATGTCTAGGGATGTGTAATGCCCACATAAAAGATAGATAAGGGTCAAAAGAGGCCTTAAGATAGGTCTAAGGATAAGTTAGGGATGGGTGGTATTAAGTGACACTCATTGAACTCATGTGAAATTTTATATGACTACATGAATAATAATACAATAATTATAGTGCAACTTTAATACCTAATATATATGTAGATTATAAACTATGGGCGATCTTCTAAAGCATTAGCATTATTTTGACAAATACAAGAGGTGTATAATTTGACTATTTCCCCTTTGGATACATAAAAATAATAGATTTATATCAATTGTAGACATCCCTTAAAGCATAATCAAAATGAAAATTTGAAATCATACACAACACGTGGTATCTTTATCAAAATACATGGAACAAGTGTTTTTTCATAAACTATAAAAATTGTAAGGTAAATGATGAAAGTATATTAGAGGAGATCCATATAATGTGAATGAAAGTAGAATATAATATATAAATATAAAGTTAGTCACTTCAAGGGTAAAAATTAGACAACCTTGGAATAAGAAAATAATTATATATATGATGATATAGGAGATCCTCATTTATCCTTATTTACATACATAATTAGACAAGGTTACGCGTATTAATTCTAATTGAACTATGCAATAAACAAACATCTAAAACTAATGAATACAAACATAAAGGTTACATGTGCCACAAGTTAGTTAACCTTAACCTTAGTATACTTAATAAGATATAATATTAGGGTTGTAATATAGTTTTGACAAGGTTCTCAACCAAAATGAAATAGAAAACTAGTAAAATATTTTTAACTTCATATTATAAATAGAATATCACATTTTGAACTCATTTTAAGGGATTTTACATAATTAAATAAATATTTTTTATTTATGGTAATTATTATGTCAGAGACATATTAATTTCATCTCAAATTCTAGATGCCAATTAGATGCAAAAATTGAACTTTTAAAGTCATCTTGAAAAAATTTAAACTATGGTGGTACTACACCATAAAAGGTACCACTTTCAAAATTATGTCTCAAGGGGTTACATAAAAGGATGGCCAATTATTTGGAATGAACATTTTGAGAATTAGGAAAACTATTATGTATTGATATCAAACATACCAAGGAGGATTATGTATGCATCTCAAGGCATCCATTCCCTTTCTCATTCCATAGACATAGTGTGTACATCACAATTTTATAATGTTGAATCCATTCCATAGACATAATTAAATAAATCACCAGCATCCTGAGCAAGTGAATTCACCTCACAAAACCTTTACATTATAATCTTCAAATTTGATATATTTGAAATCCACATAATAAAAACTAGTGTATGACAATTGCTGTTATTACCATTTACATTTTTTGTTTGAAAATGATATCTAAAAATTTCTATAATTTATTGTGGACTTACATTTCAATTTGATTGATCTTAGCTCACCACATTGAACCATTATACCACATGTAAAAATTCTATTACCTAAATCCTAGACTACTAAATCTCATGCAATTCTCACAAAGATGGGATTTATTGAACTCTACAAAAAATTAGAGATAAATGGTCTTTTTGAATGTCCTAATGGGACTACCTAAGAAATGGAGAAATCAACCAAATTAAAAAAGAAATAATTAAAATAAAAATTGAAATTTGTTTCAATCTATTAAATTGATTATATCATGGGCCATATACAACTATGTCTACAAAGCACATGGATTTACTAAAAGGTATCCATGACATATGAGAGTTTGTAATGATTAATAAGTTTAACAATATTAAATTAGAGTTCATTAATGGGTTGAATCATATTATGATAGTGTATCATTAAATAAAATATTCAATCTTTCATTGATCACTATCACCATCACCATCACCTATGTATCATATTGAAGAAACACTTGTCACATCCAAATAATTAATGGTGGGAGTTCATTAATACTTAATCTATGGATGGTGTAATCATAAAATTACTCCAAATAATTTAACCAACCCACCTTTGAACACATTGTGCCTCAGAAGAAGATTTTGTGTTATCATTCAAATACATTGTGGGTGATTTTTTAAAAAAGTTTTGAAATATTAATGGTGTAAGTTAGACAGAGAGTGAGTTGAAAAAAACCAATAATCTTTAGGATAAGAATGGAAACATGGCATGGTTTTCCATTAACATTATGGTAAATGTATGCATGGTGCTTATAAAGAGGTTAATAGTGGGCCTTTTGTCCACATGTTGGCATACATGATTTTTAAGGTGACCGAGATATATTTACACTTTATTTTAATCTAAAGATATAGGTATTTATTACTATTACTATATATTAAAGTAATCATGGTATATATTTAATATTTTATTGTCATTGTCATTTGGCATAACAAGTGTGATGGTTTCTATATAAAAAATTTTTGAGCTAAAAAAATTTTATTGTTAAAATGTATGGATTAAATTATGAAGTTTATTAGAAATTTACAAAAATACATAAGAACTTCTTGTTACGTCCATTTAAGGTAGAGAACCTAATAGTCATGCACCCTAACTTTTTGATTACGTGGTGCTTAAATCATGCCATGCCAACATATAAAATTAATGTTGATGGATACATTAACATGTCTACTTTTTGATTCTTTATTTTAATCATATGACATGGTAGTATGAATGTATGGTATCTATTATCATGCAATAGTTCATTATATTTCCATTTTAAAGGTCCAATCGATTGAAAATCACAACATTCCTAAAAAATATTTAAGTGGACATCAAAATATATAAGAACTTCTTGTTATGTCCATTTAAGGTAGTGAACCTAATAGTCATGCACCCTAACTTTTTGATTACGCGGTGCTTAAATCATGCCATGCCAACATATAAAATTAATGTTGATGGATACATTAACATGTCTACTTTTTGATTCTTTATTTTAATCATATGACATGGTAGTATGAACCTATGGCATCTATTATTAGAAATTTACAAAAATATATAAGAGCTTATTGTTACGTCCATTTAAGGTAGAGAACCTAATAGTCATGCACCCTAACTTTTTTGATTACGCGGTGCTTAAATCATGCCATGCCAACATATAAAATTAATGTTGATGGATACATTAACATGTCTACTTTTTGACTCTTTATTTTAATCATATGACATGGTAGTATGAACCTATGGTATCTATTATCATGCAATAGTTCATTATATTTCCATTTTTAAGGTCCAATCGATTGAAAATCACAACATTCCTAAAAAATATTTAAGTGGACACCAAACATTGGGCATTTAAACTCCATTTAATAGAGCTTAGTCTACGTTATACATGCAATTGAATTGAGGTGACAACACATTAATGCCAATACCCAGTGATTGGTATGGAATGAGCCCATTGCCATGCTATTTCCCACCTACCACTTTGCATATTTGTTATTGGCAAAGGGAAGATTATATATTTTATAAGGGATTTATTTTGTGGTTGTTTTAAATTTTGTTAATTCTACCATTCAATAGATAAGTGGAGACCATTCACCAATTTGTTCACATATGTTCTCCATTAATTTTTATCCTATGAAGCTTCTAAAACTCCTCTATGTAGGCTTGGAAAAATAAATTGAGGTAGTTGTGTTTTTTTAAACAATAGTCTAAGGGTGAGGTAGTGAGGAAACATGTGGTCGAGGTAGAGCAGTAGAGGAAGGAAGCCTCCTGCATTGATAAATGATATATTTATCTTCATGATAGAGAATTATATGGTGTTCATAATCTTAACCATCCCCGATTTTAATGTTTCCCATAAATTCATTTTACTTTACTTTCCATGGGATATTTTACTTTGTTTTAATCTTTAAGGATTTATCTTCTCTGATGAATGGTTTTAGGTGAGGAAGGCAAAGATGGATTAGTTTGGTGCTGCTGTGTAAGTAGTGGTAATGGTGACTGATGAGCTTGGCGGTATCATTCAATGCTTAGTTGGGATGATTTTAGTCTATGAATTTTTGAAACTTTGAGGAATGAGGATCTATTATTTTCTATAATTATCTCTTTCACTAATAATGAATGTGAGACAAAATTTATCTACAATGAGATTTCTTATACTTATTAAACTTTTGTAGCAAAATGTGTGGAGAAAATATAGGAGCCAATCCCTAGCTCTATTTATAATCTAACCTATTAACAAACTTTGGATATAAATTTCATACCAGGTATGGCCTCAATGAATATCCATTAATCTTAAGTCACCAATGTACTACCTTTAGGTTTTATATTTTTTTGAGAAACATTTTTATCTATTTTAATTTATGGTAGACTTTGTATGATCTACATAACTGAGTACCACAAATATTATCATCATTTCATTTTTTCTCAATATAATTTTTTATGTTTTTTTATGAGGAAAAATCAACAAATAATGGAGAGTGTTAAAATATTTATGGTTTATTGAGTGATTTTTCATACTACATAAATGTACCAGTACATTCTTTTCATTTATTTATAACTTCTCCATGCTAGCCCTTTTTTGATCGACTAGGTAGTTGCAGGTTGTTTGGGTCTCATATCACTATTTTAAACATTTCATCGACACCCATAAGTATAAAAGGATATATAAAAATAGTGGAGAATAAGAAGAATAAGAGGCCTAAATTAGTAGTAGCAACATTCTATAAGTGTTTTTCTTTGGTTTTTCTGCCTTAGGTAAGCTCATGGCTAAATTTGCCATGCTCTATTTTTTTAGGGTTTATAATGGAATTTATCCTATCATAATAATGGGTTTGAATTTTATATAGTTTATAATGTATATGGTTTCACTTTAATCGTAGGTTGATATTACCATCTTGGTTAAGTTTTAGTAAAGATGTATATAGTTCATAGTAGTGGTAGCTCATTAGTTTTTTTGTGAACTATTCTTTGATCTTTTATAGGTGATGTGTATGAAAATATTATCTATTTATAGTTTTTCATTAACATGAATATGGATCAATGGATTTTACTTTATAGTGATGTTGTATATTGTTATGGTCACAAAATACATGACATTATATAGAGAGAAAGAAGAATGAAGATCTATAGAAGGGTGACTATATTTTTATCTAGTTATAAAATGAAACTACACTCAACCATGCCCATGGAATTATAGGTGTTTCATCACATATTTTACACCCCATCAAAAAATCCATACCCAATTGTCTATTTTTTGGTTTTGGTTTCTTACTTGGTTGCTTTTGTTTTTTATGTTTTTTTTAATGTTTTTGTTAATTCTTGAGAATTTTTCCTAAAATTAGTGTATGTGAATCCATGTCCTAAGGCATATAATAAATCACATGTATTGAGTTGTATTATAAATCATAGGTCTTAAGGCATATGATGTTCACATAATTTTGATGGCCTTGTAGGCCTCACATCACCTCATTGCATCAAGTTAGCCTTATACCACCTCACAATATCAATAACCAATATTTTAAATATTTATTTATTATTTTTGCATTAATAATTTTTTGATTCAACATTAAAAATTAGTGTATAGGATTCAATGCATGATGATTCATAAGTAAATCCCATATTTTCCATGATTTTACAAAAAATCCCCAAGTTTTAAATTTTGTTACTAAAGGAATTTGTTTGGATGATTTGATGTGGGGAAGGACTATAATGGATCTCCCAAGCTACATTTATTGGTTGAATTCAAATAAATAAAAAATAACTTAGGTCTTAGGAGTCATGGGACTCTGTACTATGTTATATCTATTAGATTTATGGGTAGATACACAAAGTTGGTGGATAAAAAAAGTGACAGAATGAAAAACAATTTTTTTTGGGTAAAGGGAATAAGAATCTTTTAAAAATAAAACCATGTAAAATATTATTCAGGTTAGTCCCAAGCCTAGAGTATATGCCTTTTAAACTGCAAAGGGCATATTCCATTTGATCTACATTTTTTTGTGATGATTTTTATTTGTGTGAATAAGGATATATTTAGTAAATATAAAATTAAATATAAACTTATTAAATTTATTTTAATAGATATAGAAAACTAGGGCCACTCTACATCTTCTAAAATTGATTACAGAGCTATAGGAGTTACCATTTAGAGGTTAGTTTTTCAAAATCCATTCTAGTCAATACTTAGTTTTTAAATTTTTAGGACTAGAGGATGTAATGATAAGTGATGCTTGGAATCATGTACAATATGCAATATATCTATACCATTAAAGATTACAATCCTATTTTGTGTGCTTGAGTATGCCCTAACTAATTTATCTACTTGAGTATGCCCTACGTGATTTAATAATCAAGCGATTATTAATCTCAATGAGTTTGCCCTACCTAAATACCCAAGCCATATCTTCATCTTGAATATTACCTACCTAAATTATTATACTTAAGTATGCCTTACCTAATTTAACTACTTGAGTATGCCCTCCATACTTTACCTACTTGAGTACATGCCATACCTAATTAAATACTAGAGGCATATCTTGATCTTGAGTTTTCCTTACCTAAATACTTAAGCCATATCTTGATATAACTATTCCCTAATTACCTTCTTATTGAGTATTACCTACCTAATTTTTATACTTGAGTATCCCCTACCTACCTATGTTTATTTCCCTACCTACTTAAGTATGCCCCACCTAATTTAGTATTCTCTACTTGATTGAATACCTAAGCCATTTATTGATCTTAAATATCCATATCTAATCCTTACCATTTTTATCTTACCTATGCCAAATATTGAATACGTGATACTTGATTGAATACCCAAGTCATATATTTAAAGGAGTGTGGGCATTATCATGCTTGAAAATCATTAGATGGGGCATTATTAGATCAAGGGATAAAGGAGAAGGTTCATTTTCAAGGGATGATGGAAAAGTAGGAGGGGGAATTATCACTTATATAGAGAAAGGAGAGGGGGAATTGGTTAAGCCATATCTTAAAAGGAGAGGGGGCATTCTCACTTATATAAATGGAGTGACTAAGGACATTCATGTAAAAGGGTTGAAGTTGGATTCACATTGAAGTCCTAAATAAATTGTGGGTTTTTAATCAATGGGTATATCAATATGAAAAAATGATTATCCTATAGTATGTAACCTATATCATACATATAATAATGATATAATCATTCATAAATTACATCTCCTGCATACCTAGTATTACCTCTAGGTTTACTATCACTCATACTTGACATCTTCTTGTAGTCATGATATGGTCACTCATATAAGGCATGAATGAAAAAATCACCCTAGTACACTCCATTTCCACCTAAATCATTAAACCTAAACCCAAAATCCCAAACCTTAAACACTAAACCTTAAACTATGAACATTGAACCCTAAACCCTAAACCCCAAACCCTAAGTCATAAACCCTAAACCATGAACACTAAATAATATACCTAAACCCTAAAACCTAATCCCTAAACCTTTAACCCTTAACCCTAATACATTATCCCTACACTGAAAATAATAATACCTAAACCCTAAACCCTAGACCCTAAACATATAACCTTAAAACCTTAAACCCTAGACTTTATACCCTAAAATCTAAACCCTAAAACCTAAAATTTAAGACCCTAACCTTAAATCCCAAACCGTAAGCCTAAAATCCTAAATCCTAATCACTAAACCATAACCCCTTAAACTTACACCTTCAATCTTAAACACTAAACCCTAAACATAAAATTTAAAATCACGAACCTTAAACCCTAAACACTAAACCCAAAACCCAAAACCTTTCCCTATAAACTCTTAACCCTAAAACCTAATCTTGAAACCTTAATAAATAAATAACAAGCCTTAAAATTTAAACCCTAAATCATAAACCTATAACCATAAAACAACAAACCCAAAACCATAGACCCTAAGTCTTAAAACCATAAACCCTAAACCTTAAAACCTAAATTCCATAACATAAGTAATTAGCCCCAAACACTAAACACTAAACTTTAAACCCTAAACCCTTCACCCCAAACCATAGAAATTTAACTTAAATGATGAACACTAAAGCTAAACACTAAATACTAAACCTCAAAACCTAAATCCCAAACCTTAAACTCTTAGCCCCAATCCATCAAATCCTAAACCCTAAACCCCAAACCCCAAACACTAAAAGTTGAAACCAAACCCAAAACCTTAAATCACAATATGTAAACCCAAAACCTTTAATAATGAACCATATATTATAAAACCTAGGTTGTACATGCCAAACCATAATCTCTAAACAATAAACACTAAACCCCTAACCCTATATCTTAAAACCCAAAAACTAAGCCCTAAAACCTTAGCCCCTAACCCTAAATGCTAAAACACAAACCCTAAAATATATCTTAAACCCTAAACTCCAAACATAAACCCTAATCCCTAACACTTTATCCTTAAACTATTAACCCCAAATATGAAACCATAAACCATAAGTCATAAACCCTAAAAATTAACTCATAAACCCCAAATTTTAATCCTAAACCCTAAAACCTTATCTTAAACCCTAAACCTAAAACCACAAATCACAAATATTAAACTCTAAACCATTAACACTAAAACCCAAATCATAAACCTCAAACCCTAAGCCCAAAATACTAAATACTAAACATTAAGTTCCAAATCATCAAACATAAACCCTGAGACCAAAATATTGAACCTTAGACCCTACACACTAATTCTTAAGTGTGAAACCATAAACCTAAAACACTAACCCCAAACATCAAACCCTAAACCCTAAAATTTAGACCCTAAAATATTACCCACAAATTTTAAAACTAAAACATTAAAGCCTAAGCATCAAACCCTTAACCATAACCACAAAACTCATAAAGAAGAAATAGTGTGAGGATAATTTGTAATCCTTAAAGCATACAATATAAATTATAATCCCTAAATTATAATACCTAATCCATACCACTAAAAATTGAATCATAAAACTTAATTTGTAAACCCTAAACCATAAACTATGAACCTTGAACCATCAACCATAAACCCTAAACCATAAATTGTAAACCTTAAGACCAAAACTATGAACCTTGAACCATCAACCATAAAACCTAAACTGTAAATTTCTAAAGTCTAAAACTCTAACTCTAAACCATAAACTATAAAATCTAAACCTCAAAACCTAAACCCTAAACCTCAAATTCCAAACCCTTAACATGAAACCCCTAACTAGTAAACTCTAAAATGTAAACCCTAAACCCTAAAACCCCAATCCTTAAAATCTAACTGGTAAACCCTAAAACATAACATATAAGCACAAAACCCTAAACATAAACTCAAACAACAAAACTAAGAACCCTAAATCCTAAAACCTAATCCCTAATTAAAAATCATAAGCCCTAAGTCCCAAATTGTAAACATAAAACCATAATCCATAAACCCTACACCCTTATCCCTAAATTCAAATTCTAAACCCTAAATACTAAATTGTAAGACATTTTAGGGTTATAGGGTTTTAGATTTTTATGTTTTTGTGGATTAGGGAACTTAGAGTTCAGGATTTAGGGTTAAAGATTAAAGTTTTAATTGTTTAAAAGTTATAGGGTATAGGGTCTTGCATCTTAAGTTCTAGGTCTTGTGTCTAGTTTCTTGGTCTAGGGTCTAGTGTTTAAGGTTTAGGTTTTAGGGGTTTAGGGTTTTGTGGTTTTTGGGTTTGAGATTTTTGGATTATGGGTTTTGGTTTTATGATTTTAGGTTTGGTGTTTTAAGTTTAGGTTTTATTGGTTTAGGTTTTAGGTTTTAGGGTTAGAGTTATGATTTATGGTTTAGGGTTAGGGTCATACAAGTTTTGAAACACATCATGGCTCATATGCATAATGAAATCCCTAAATACCACCTATTACTAAGATAATGGATGGTTGTTTCTAACACCTTAGACTATTAGGGTTCACAACTAGTAAATATATATTAATAACCATTTCATATACAAATCTATTATAATAGTGAAATTATAATCTCCCCATGTAGTGCATCATGTCTAAGCATCATTATTTATAATGTCTAAAAACCATTCCTACATATAGTGGGTACCATTCTTAGATGTTTGACTTTATTAGCTGCATTATACCTAGTTCTAGATGTTAGTGATGACCTATTTATCTATATGGAAATCCACTCTACTATGGATCTAGTTAGTCAATAAATTTTAATCCATATTCTTTAATACCCCATAAATATGAGGAATCAAACATCCCACTAATAGTTTCCATTGATGGGTACATCTTGGATTGGTTTAACTTTGGGATTGAGTGACTGAATCACTTTCAAGGCCATCCCCTCAACTAGTAGTGTCATTTCCACAACCCACTCCCGTTCAGTCCTCCACTATGCCAATTTCAAAAACTTTAAGACAAATAACATACTTGATGGATACCACACCATAGAGGAATGATGCAAGAATTAGAAGTTATGCTTAGCCTCAATACTACCCCTAGGTATCAATCCAACTTATACCTCTAAAGATAAAATTCAACAAGTTAAAGGACAGGATCTTATTGTTCCCAAATAGGTAAAAGAGTCTCAATCTAGGTAGAATGATAGAGAAGGCCTTGTTATCATAGAATTGCCAATAATGACCTCGACACCATATAAAGTGTGAGGAAGAGGAAGGTAATAGACAAAAAATGGGATGAAATTATATTAGAACATAAACCCTAAACCCCTAAACCAAAAAAATCCAAACTCCATTTGAACCCAAAAACTAAAACATCAAATCCTTGAACAATAAAACCCAAACCCTAAACCCCTAAACCCTAACCCTTAAATCCATAACCCTAACCCATGAACCCTAAACCATAAAACCTAAAATATTAACTCCTAAAACATTAAACCTAAACCCTAAACATTAAACCCTTAAAACATAAACCCTTAAACCTTAGAACATAGACCCTAAGCACTAAAATATAAACCCTAAACCTTACACTCTGAAACCTTAAACCTTAAAACCTTAAAACCCAAACACTTAAACCCTAAAATCCTAAATCTTACAAACCAAAAAATCCTAACCCCTAAACCCTTAACCCATAACCCTAAACCTAACCCTAGTGCCAATCCCTAAAACTAAATCCTAATTACTAAACCTTTAAACCCTAAATAATAAACCTTAAACACTAACCCATACAACTGAAAACCCTAAACCCTAAAAACCAAAACACAAAACCATAAAACCTAACCTCTAAACCATAACCCCTACTCCCTACACCTAACCCCTACCCATACCCTATTATTTGAACCCCTAAACCCTAAGATTTAAATCATTTTATTTGAAGAACTTAAACCTAAAACCAAAAACCATCACCTCTAATGGGTTAATGCACAAAATTGGGGGACAAAAAGTATGACATTCCCTAAAATTTTAATTTTTTTACAAAGGGTGTACACCCTTTTTTAAATTTTTTTGAGGCTTAAGCTTGTGCCTAAGCCTCAAGAGTGCACCCCATTTTCAAAGGGCATTCACCATTTTCAAAGGGCATATGCCCTTTGTGATTTATAAAGGGTATACACCCTATATAAAGAAAAGGGCATACAACCTTTATAAATCAAAGGGCAGACACCCTTTTTAAAGGGCATACTCATTTTGTAAATGAAGTTCACCCTTTGTAAAGGGTGTATGACCTTTATAAAGCATAAAGGGTGTATGCCCTATATCATTTTTTATTTTTTGCAATCAAATCCATGACCCAACTGCATTTTTCTTTTTTCCTCTTATTATTTTTCAATTTTAGATTCACGTATGTGGTTTGGAGTTTCATTTAGCCAATGGGATTTGACCTTTGGATTACTATAGGTCAGGTACATTAATTTTTGGATTTTAATTTTTCATTTACATTTTTATTTATTTATTCAAAAAGGGTTTTGAATTTAGTTTTGCATTAGATTTTCTTATGTTGCCTAATAAAACTATATTTCTATTTAAATTTAGATAAACAAGTTAGATGGATCCATTGCATGAATAAAATTTTAGACAAAACCTTGAACAATTTGATTTTACATAAAAAAAGTTTAATTGTATGAGTACTACAATTCAAAACATCAATAATTACAAACAATCATCAATGGTTTACATCACTCTTCAGCTAATAGTGCAAACATTTCACTTGCCAATACACTAGAGTCTATTTTTTATTGAAGTGGGAAATGTAACTTCACAACTTGATGAAATGTTGCATCGAAGAGAGGCCATGAAACAATTTTATTTTGATAAATTATCATAAGAAGATATTAATTAAAAAAAAACAAAATAAGCTATGTGCACTTTTTTTATTAAGCCTAGAACCAACCAACCTCCACCAATAAAATGGAAACATATTAGTATTGATTGGTGTGTTCATTAGGAGATGAAAAATAACTTTTAGGATAAGTGGTGGATGGTGTTTGATGAGCCTCCATGCAAAAATAATTAGGTTACATTATACTTTTTGAGAAAATTATATTGTGAGTTTGTGTTACAAGAAATTCCAAATTATTTTGACATGAAGGCCTCTCAAGTTAAGGGAGGTGGGTCTTCATTTGATAGAGCTGGTGCTAGGTGAGACCAAAACCATCATAACTGAGCTCAGAGAAATAGGACAATAACACATGCCTCTATCCTAAAATTTTACATCATAACATACATATGGTCACTCTTGAGGTGGTTACTAATCTAACACAAGTTATGATTGAGCATGGTATGCATACTTTGAAGACTTTTACTTATCCTATAGGTGGTGATAGTGGTAGTGGTGGTGTTGGTGGTAGTGGTATTGATGGAAGTGGTAGTGGTAGTAGTGGTTTTGGTGGTCTTGGTATATGTGATAGTGTCCTTCCTCATACTCGTGTTATAGTTCCTATGCATCATTGCACATCATATGGGAGGAAGTTTATAGGACCTCCTATTTAGGTACAACATACATAGAGGACATATATAGAGACTAGAATGCTAGATCATACACCATTTGTATATGCTTCAATAGTTCATAACACTAACATGCCAAACACTAGCATGCCAAAACATATGCCACCTATAGATGCTTTATTAGTGTATGACACTAACATGCTAGACACTATGTGAGATGTACTAGCATCATTGACTCCTATCAAGATATGCCAGGATCTTGTTGTATAGGAGTTATCAACTCCATCATCTATAATTGATAAACATGTTTAATTTTAATTATAGTTTGTTTTTGTTTGTAAAATAATATTAAGTTTATTTTATAGTATGTGTTTACTTAATTGACTAATTTATTTGATTGAACTTGTTATTTATTGCTTACATAAATGATTGATGATATTTGGGGTAGCTCAAAAGGCCTTGACTCTATTGTAGAGACTGAAATTGGCATGGATGTACCCTATACATACGTTTGGAAACTTTTAAATTACATATTTATTCATGTACATATTTATTTTCCTTTGAACAAAAAATTATGTTTTAAGATATATATTATATTCATAGATTTTTATCATGTTCATTGGATTCACACGTTATTCATTTATTGGTTTTATAGATGATGAGGGATGTTATGGGAAATCATCATGGATGAGAATAAGGTTTTGTTGATGTTCCACCTACATTGGAGAATCCACTGTATCCATAGTAGGTCATGATTCAAGGATGGAGATTGGTGAGAACACATAGTTAAATTGTTTTTAGCTTTAATAAATGATATTTTATGTCATATTTACATAATTTTATGCACATCTAGATCTAACAATATATGTATGCTCCATAGGATTCCCCATCATAGGTGTATATGCGGTCTCATATCCCTAGACAACCATTTAGATGGAATATAGTGAATGTAGAATCATTTTACAAAAAAAAATAATTTATGTAAAATTTATCAAATTTTCAATATACAATTTTAATGCATTAATTTTTATATTTCATATGTTATGTAGACACAATTTTTTTTACCAGTTGTTAATAAAATAATGGATGACTCACATGCTAAGAAGAGAGTCTCTCCTCATATTGAGGCATCCAACACCCCTGAATCTACATCTATGCCAACACCGTATAATTTGTTTGGAGGCAATGAGGAACAAGAGAGCTAGTTGTTGTGCTAGGGGTCTAGTTGTAGGCACAATCAATTTTGTATGCCGATATGGCCCACATTGTATTACTATATGGTGTATTTTGTCTATGTACATGTTATGGTCTAATTTTTTTATTGATATATGTTATATTATTTATGTTAAATTATGACATATATCTTTGCACATATCACATATATACTATTCAACAATATGATTCCTTTATCTACACATATTTTCTATTTTGATCATTTAATGTTTACACATATTATTGGTTAATGATCATTATTAATTCATATGGGGTTTAAAAAATTCACATTATTCTCTAAGTTAGATGCTTCATCATTATGTATATTTTAAATTTACATGTGATATTTACTATTTACTTATTTCATTTACATTTAATTACATATCAATTTGCAATTATGATGTAAGTGGACTTGGCATCAATTTCATGGACATGTAAATATTATAAATTATACTTGACCATAATTGTTAGGAGGCTAGTGATGCACTTATATATGTTTTTATCTTTTTTGTCATAATGTGTTCTCAATGTACTCTTGTTGTGCCTCATGTAGGATTTTAAGTCTTTAAGATTAGATGATATGTCATCACTGTAAGTATTCTTTATTTGTTGCATGAGATCTAGCATATTTAAGACTTGATATAGATTCTTTAAAATCACAACATATCATGTTCTCTACATTGTTGCGCCTCGTGTGAGATTTTAAGTCTTTAGGCTTAGATGATGTCATCATTGTAACTATTATTTATTTGTTGCATGAGATCTAGCCTATGTAGGGCCTTGGTAAAAGATTATTAAAAAGCACAACATATCATATTGTTTTCTAATTATAAATATGTTTTTGTTTCAATGATTCAATTAATTTTAAGCCATCTGATATCATGCTTTAATTACCATGGTGTAGACATTTACTTGGTATTTTTTCCACTATTATGTATAGGATTGACATACATGTTTTTTCTCCTCCTAATACATTCTTTGGAGAAGTAACTACACATTGTTATTTTATAGTTGAAACTCCAACTCTAGTAATCAAATAGTTTATTCATCTCTTAATATAGTTTAATATATAATACAAATTTCTTTGAATGATTTTGCATGTTTATCATTTTATGGGAAATAGATATCAATAATTTGTTTGATACACTTTTGTCAATATCTAATCTAGTTCAAGAGCTTGTAAAAATTAATAATACATTTAAAAGTTGTTTGTAATACCTATACACCTTACCTTTCATGTTTTAGGTAGTTCAATGCTTTAGACAAGCCATCAGATCCTCCACCAACTTTGATCATGTATTGCAACATAACTGTGAGATATAGAGATAATCCATCAACTCCTACATGTGCATGGATGAGTCCACTAAGAAATCTTGAGAGGATCTTATCTAACTTGAGATGGATGAGATGCGGTAATGGGTTTTCTCTCACATCTAAATCTCTTAGAATGGGCCAAAAGCTGGTCAATAGGGGTCATATATTATAACTCATTAGCCTAATCGATGAACTATCTACATGGACACATATGGATAGGAATTTTAAGGCTAGAACAATCTTTTTTATATCTCAGTAAAGCCTTAAGAGTGAAATTTGTAGTTGGTTAGATGCATCGATTAAGATAATCCACTCATCCTTGAGTGTGAAAAATGATAAAAATTCCATTGTGCATTGAAAGAGAACCATGAGGGCTAGAGACAATTAATTAGATCTTACACATGTATGTTCAAGTCCTTTAATAAATCCTAAGAGGATTTTATCTAACTTAAGATGGAAAAGATGTGGAAATGAGTTTTCTCTTAGGCTAAATCTCTCAGAATGGGCCAAAAGTTGGTTAGTGGGGGTCATATATTTAGACTTGTCAACCCAATCAAAAAAATATCTATGTGGATATCTCTAAATAGAAATTTTAAGGCTAGAATGACTATTATCCAATCTTAGTTAGGTCTAGGAGAAAAAGTTGTAGTTGGTTGGAGGCATCCCTTAATATAATTCACTCATCCTTGAGTGTGCAAAATGAGTGAAATTCCTTCATATGTTGCAGGATAATTATGAGGGATAGAGATGAGCCATCAACTCATACATGTGCATGAATGAGTCCTTTAAGAAATTCTAGGAGGATTTTATGTAACTCAAGATGGAAGAGATGTGGTACTGAGTTTTCTCTTGTGGCTAAATCTCTTAGAATAGGCCAAAAATTGGTCAGTAGGGGTCATATATTATAACTCATCAGCCCAATTGACAAACCATCTATACATAGATATGAAGATAGGGTTTTTAAGGATAAAAATACCATTGTCTATTCTTTGTCAAACCCCAAGAGTGAAATTTGTAGTTGGTTGAAGGCATCCCTTAAGAAATCTACTTATATTTGAGTGTACAAAATGAGTGAACTTGTATTGTACATTGTAGGAGAACTATGAGGATTATAGATGAGTTGTTAGCTATTACAAGTGCATGGATGAGTCCTATAAGAAATATCAAGAGGATTTTATCTAACTCAAGATGGATGAGATGTGAAAATGATGTTTTTATTGCAAACAAATCTCTTAGAATAGACCAAAATTTAGTTAGTAGGGGCTATATATTCTAACTCCTCAACCCAATCGATAAAATATCTATGAATACACATTTGAATAAGTGTTTTAGGGATATAAAAACCTTTGTCTAGTCTCAGTTGGGCCCTAGGAGTAAATGTTTTAGTTGATTAGAGGCATCCCTTAAGATAATCTACTCATCCTTGAGTGTGAAAAATAAGTGAACTTCCATCACACATTGCAGGAGAATCATGAGGGATAGAGATGAACTATTAGATCTTACACATGCATAGATGAGTCCTATAAAATTATCAAAAATATTCTATCTAACTTGACATAGATGAGATGTGATAATGAGGTTTATCAATCCAATCGATGAGATGCGGTAATGAGGTCAACAAGGGTTGTATATTTTGACTTATCAATCCAATCAATGAACCATCTATGTGTACACATCTAGATAGGTTTTTTAAGGTTATAAATACCTTTGTCACATCTTAGTCAGCCTCCAAGAGTGAAAGTTATAGCTGATCAGAGGCATCCCTTAAGATAATCCACTCATCTTTGAGTGTGCAAAATGAGTAAACTTTTGTTATGAAATTTAGGATAACCATGAGGGATAGAGATAAACTGCTAGGTCCTACACATGCATACACAAGTCTTATAAGAAATCCTAGGAGGATTATATCTAAATCAATATGGACAAAATGTGGTAATCAATTTTATCTTGTGTCTAAATCTTTTATAATGGACCACAAGTTGGTGAGCAGGGGTCATATATTGTGAATCGTCAACCCAATCAATGAACCATCTACATGGACACATTTGGATAGGATTTTTAGGATAAAATGACCTTTATTTGATCTCAGTCAGCCCCCAAGAGTGAAGGTTTCAATTTATTGGAGGAATCCCTTAAGATAATCCACTCATCCTTGAGTGTGCAAAATGAGTGAACTTCCAATGTGCATCGCATGAGAATAATGAGGGCTAGGGATGAACCGTCAGCTCCTACACATGCATAGATGAGTCCTATAATAAAGCCCATGAGTATTTTATCTAAATAAAGATAAATAAGATGTGGAAATGAGGTTTTTATCACAACTAAATCTCTTATAATATACCAAAAGTTGGTTAATAGGGGCCATATATTCTAAATCATCAACACAAAAATGAACTATCTATGTGAACACCTCCAAATAGGCATTTTAGGCTATAATGACCATTGTGAAATCTTGGTCAACCCATATGAATTAAATTTGTAATTGATCAGAGGCATCCCAAAAGAGAATCCACTCATCCCTAAGTGTGTAAAATGAGCAAACTTCTGTCTGCATTGCAAGAGAATCGTGAGGGCTAGAGATGAACCATAAACTCCTACACATGCATGAATGAGTCCTATAATAAACTCAAAAGGATTTTATCTAGATTAATATAGATGAGATTTGAAAATAAGGTTTATCTCATAACCAAATCTCTTAGAATAGACAAAAATTTGGTTAGCAGGGGTCGTATATTGTAACTCATCAACCCAATCGATGAATTGACTACATGGACACCTCTAGATAAGAGATTTTATGTTATAAAAACCATTTTATGATCTTTTTAAACCCTCAAAAGTGAAGGTTTTAGTTCATTAGAGACATCCCTTAATAGAATCCACTCATCCTTGAGTGTGAAAAATGAGCAAAATGTTGTCCCATGTTGTAGGAGAACTGTGAGGGCTAAAGATGAACCATTATATCCTAAACATGAAAAGATGAGTCCTTTAAGAGATCATGAGAGGATTTTGTCTAAAAAAATAATGAAGAGACATGTAAATAAGGTTTCTATTGTAGCTAAATCTCTTAGAATAGGCTAAAAGTTGGTCAACATGGGCTGTATATTCTAACTTGTTAGCCCAATCGATGAACCATCTATATAGACACATTGGGATAAGCATTTTAAGGCTATAAATACTATTATCCAATCTCAGTTGACACCTAGAAACTAAGGTTGTAGTTGATTGGAGGCATCCCTTAAGAGAATCCACTTGTCCCTAAGTGCACAAAATAAGAAAACTTCCATCATGCATTGTAAGAGAATAGTTAGGTCTAGAGACAAACCATAAGCTCTTACACATGCACAAATGAGTCCTCTAAGAGATATTTGGAGGATTATGTCTAAATAGATGATGAGGATATGTGATAATGAGATTTTTATCATAGTCAAATCTCTTAGAATAAGCTAAAATTTGGTCAATGGGTGCCGTATATTCTAACTCATTAGTCCAATCAATGAACCCTCAGTATGGACATGTCAGGATAAGCATTTTAAGGTTCTAAAAACCATTTTACAATCTCAGTTGGCACCCAAAAATTAAGGTTGCAATTGATTAGAGGCATCTTTTAAGATAATCCACTCATCCTTAAGTGTGCAAAATGAGAAAAAAATTATCGTACATTGCAAGAGAATTGTGAGGGATAGAGACGAACTATTATCTCTTACATGTGCATGGATGAATCCTATAAGAAGAATGGGAGTATTATGTCTAACTTAATCATGAAGATATGTGATAATGAGGTTTATATCATAGCTAAATCTCTCAAAATAGGTCAAAATTTAGTCAATGGGGGGCATATATTTTGACTCATTAGCCCAATCAACAAAATATCTATATGGACATGTTAGGATAGGAATTTTAAGGTTATAATGACCATTATCCGATCTTGTTTGACCCATATAAATGAAGGTTGTAGTTTATTGGAGGCATCCCTTAAGAGAATCCACCCATCCTTGAGTGTGCAAAATGAGTGAACTTATATTGTGTGTTATAGGAGAACTTGTGAGGGATAGAGATGAACCGTCAAATCTTACACATGCATAGACAAGGCCTGTAAGAGAGAATAAATAAGATTATTTTCATGTTTTATTTAAAGGAAAAAACAAAGATATGGTAAAAAAGGGTTTGCTTAAGGTAGATATAATTAATATGAATTATTTTTTGGCTTCTCTTCATTTGAAGAAGATAATCTTCTCTACTCATGGCACCAACCACATGAATGTAGAAGCTCATCTTGTGCCACTAAATTACATTAAAATTTTTAGTAAAAAAATTAAACATAAATAAACAAATAATGATAAAATATTTGAAAATTAAAATACATTAAATCAAATAATTTTACTCTATTAATTTGAAACACTAGACAAACTTACTAATCCAATCTAACATACCTTCAGGATCAGCACTATTTGAAAGTATTTGAGGAATCATTTCATGTTCAAATTCACTCACTTTCCACAAAGTTCTATTATGAGGCTTTCCATAATATTTGATCATTTGAATATTTATAGCAATACCTAGGTTTGAATAATGAAGCAACACCCTATGTGTTTCGAAGTCCCCAAATAATAATTATTTTATTTTTTTATGATAGTACCTACGAAGCCAAGTTTTTGTAATCACTATGGATTTAGTGGGATAAATTATCTCTTATCCATCCATAGAATTTGTGGTTAATTTTGTTTTACCTATACACAATGACATAATTAGTATATTGTTCCCTCATCATTATCCTCAAGTGTAATGACTAAAAAACATTCCCTAAATTTAAAGTATAATAAAATTATAAGCATATCTAGGAAAAAATAAAAATATCACTAATATCTAACAAATGTTGTATATTTAATTAAAGAATAAATTGTACCTAGTTGCACAAGATCTGAGATGTGGTCAAAGTCAACTGATGATGGAATTTCATGATTAGTCAATTGTTGGAGTGAATGGATACTCTCTATAGGTGATATGGGTATATAATACCATTCGTCAACCGATTATTTTGACTCACATTCATTCCAATTAAAATTCATACATGAGGAACAAAAACATGCCATATCCCTAGTATAAATAGTCCATGAACTTGAAGTTGATCTTTGAATGGAGTGGAAAACACTTGATCTAGGTACTATATTCTAATCTTCATATATTTCCTTATGTTATTCCTCTATTAATAAAAATAATCTTTGTACGTGAGAGGTTTATCCAATCCATGACAAATATTTTCATTACACCAAATCATAATACTTATAGCATCAATCAAATTAGCACCATCCTTGTGATTTACTTACTCTATTTTAAGGGTTATTTTTACACATGCAACTGCACCATCATGTTTCCCTTTTCCATGCCCAGCCTCAAAGAAGTTCCAAAAAGGTTGAATGCCATTCTTCTTAACCAGTAGAACATCTGAGAATTATTAAACCACCCTGAATAATTATCTAACCAAATGTAGTGTGTATCAAACATGATTTATCTTACATTCATATTTATATAAAATATCTCAAAATAACCCTCAACAAACTTTGGAGAATGCAATCTGTCATCTGTCATATAAAAGTGGTACTCCCTCAAAATCTTTATGTTGTCATATGTGCTATCAGGTGCATGCCTGAATGTAATATGAACAAAATTTCCAACTTGAGTTGAATTATAGTATTGAGATTGAACCTCATTTTGCGGGTGCAGTGTGTAGTTCTCAACAAATTCCAAAACCAAAATAATGGTGCCAACTAGGAAGTTTTCCTTGCATACCTTGAATTTATTATCTAACCATTTTGATTTGTGTGTGTATTACATATCAGTAGATAATATTATTCTTGAATTCAAACATGAAATCAGATATAGAAACTTTTTTCATAACCAATTCACATCTTGATGAGTCTTTTCCATCTTTTAACACATACTTTATAGATTTTTGCTTCTTATAATCAACTAGTTACTTTCCAAATTCATGTGAAATATCTTCATGTGTACAACTCATTAAATTTGACAAAATACCACAAATGTTACATGTTCTATCTAAACATTGTTTTCAAAAAAACATTGTCCCTCAGGTCTTTGATAGAAAATACCTTGGATTAATTCTCTTGATGTCTTAGGTGGGGAAGACATCATACATTCCTGAAAAATATTGTTAGTATGTAAAGTACAACTTATATTACAAACAAAATCAAAATTCATAGAAAATTTAACATTTACCCTACAAAAACATGTGGTGCATGATTGGTTTATTTTAGCATAGAAATACTTGCACATCTAAAAAGATCTTTGGCTAATTATCAATTGGACATTAATTTTTTCAATACACTTTTTATAAAATTATAGTTGGGTCATGTCTAATAAATGTTGTACATGTGGATCATGATTTTTTGAGCCTTTTCTTCTTTTAATAACATATTTGAAATTAGATGAGACCTTTGTATTGTCCTACAAATTTTTTTCAATAAAATATCTTATTCCTTCAACTAATACCTTATATTTTTATAGAGTCTACCATTAAATGTCCAACAATATATGAATGAAGGGACATTAAGCCTTGTTCTTATTTTTACTTCATTTATTAGAGTTTTTCTATTTAAGTTCAAGGATTTACTTGTTTCAGTAAGAATTGAAGCTTTAGATATTGACTTACTCACTAGAGATTCCATTATTACTTGTCTTTCCATACTATATTTATTCTGACTTTTATTGCCTGTTGCCTTAAATGCGTTAAATAGATTCTTTACTATTATACTATTTATTCCCTCCATATTTAATGTTATTAACCCAAAATTATGAATCACATTCCACATTTTTTGCATTTTCATTAATTGAACAAATAGTTGACATCATTTTGTATGGATTTTATTCTCAAATTCATAGTCCCATATACATTGATCATGTCATTGAATTGTTCTTTTTGACATTTTACCTTCCATAGGTTCTATTATTTTTTCATATATTTCAATTAAATACCTTGGTGATCACCTTATTATCCTTGGAAGTGTGGGTGTAGGAGCTATATTTTGTATTAAATTGTATAGTGTTACCACTTCAACCATAGTAGAGATAGTAGAGGGTTGACTATATACATTAGACCCTATAGGCGAATTAAATTCCTCTTCATTAGGAGACACCTAATTTTGGGTCATTACTTGATGTTGATTATCATAATACTAAAAAAATTCATTATGAATAGATGTTTCATTCTATTGTGTTTCTCTATATGTTTCATCACTCATTACAAATTTATTATCTATATGCTCTAAATTTTGAATTTCATCATGCAACAAAGATTGATTGGGTTCTCTTATCTCATTTGAAGACATATCTAAACTAAGTTATATAGAATTAGGCATGTTATTTTCATTTAAAATATTACCTGATGTAGGGGAAGAACCTTCATCTTGCCTAAAATCCCTTATGGATGCTCTCCTATCTGCTTGTATTTTTCTTTCTTTTTCTCTTTTTTATTTAATTTCATCATTTGTTAGTTCTTTAATTGGTCTTTAATGATGACTTCCTGACCCCATTTTTATCTTTACCAAAATAAGACAATTGTAGATTTAAACTTGAAGAATTTGTAGTGATTCAAATAAAGTGAATGCATAATTTACCAAATTTGCATATTTACAATAGAAAAACCATTTTGTAATTTTCAAAGAATAAAAAAAAAGAGTAGTTTTCATGGGAAAATAAAGAGAAATTCATGAATCACAAAGGATGTGCATTCTTTTAAAAGCATGAACTCCCTTTGTGATCCATGAAAAAATGGGTAAAAACATTTAATGAAGAAAAAGTTAGTTTGTAAAGGCCGTATGCCCTTTGCAAGTTTAGAATTGTTTTTGATATTTTCCCTCCAAATTTGCCTCAGTTTTAGGCTTGCGAGTCCTGAACCCGGTCCAAACTCTATCATGAACTAGCTAAGGATATTTCTAAGAAATTTATGGGGTTTTTCCAACTTTTTTGACACATATGATTAGGCAACTTTTATTATTTCATATATATATATATATATATATATATATATATATATATATATATATATATATATATATATGGGTTTGTAGAGGGGAAAGCGTAGTTTTAGAATATATAATTTTTTTAATGTTAGAATATTATTCATAATTATTACTTAATTTATACATAATATACCTCATTATAGACTATATACATATCATCACAAATTCCCTTATAACTTTTTGAATATTAATCAAAATATTATAAAACTTATATCTCAATAATCTACACATTGCCAACTATACTTTAAAAGAACATTTGATTTTCATGAAGTAAAGGTCAAAACATTGTGTTCATAAACTTTCAATTTCAATTTTCCAGTTGTCTTGATTTGTAAAATTATTTAAATTTTTTATATATAATAAAAAAAATATTATCAACAATCTTTGACATTTTACCTATCCATATATGAAGTTTAATACAAAAATTCATTCATTTACTCAAAAATCATGTGTTCATACACAAGCAATCTGCTTATTTTTCACAAAAAAATGAACAACCTATTTTCATAAATGAATCTATTTTGCACACTTTTATCATTGGGCATTGAAAAAAATTATATATTTAAAAACTACATTCAAAATGCCATAATTCATGTTCTTATGTCATTATCAAATTTCTTTGAAAAGTGTCTCTAACATTCTCTCTAAGTTCAAATATTGTTATTTTCAAAAAAAAAGTGTTGCTTTACAACTTTCCCACCCCCATTTTGTCCCCCATTATCCAGCATCTACCCAAACCCCCTAAAAACCAAAACCCAAAATGAGGAGGGAATGATTAAATATGTTGATAGATGATGATAGAGTGAATAGGGATGATGATGAATGATGAGGGACTAATTAGGGATGACGAGGGACAATGAGGGAGTGATTAATGATGATGAGGGATAAGGAGGGCCAATGAGGGTATGACTAAGGATGATGATGGATAATGACAAAGTTATTAGGGATGATTAATAATAATAGAGGATGATGAAGGAGTGATTAGGGATGATGATGATCAATGAGGGTGTGATTAGGGAAAATGAGGGTCAATGAGGGAGTGATTATGGATGATGAGGGAGTGACTATGGATGATTAGGGATAATGTGGGTTTATGAGAGAGTTATTAAGGATGATGAAGGATGACAAGGGTTGATGAAAGATAATGAGGGATGATGAGGGAGTGATTGGGGATGATAATGAATGATGAGGACTGATGAGGGAGTGATTAGGGATGATGAGGGATCATTAATAAAAATGTTATATAAGTCACATTCTATAGGTGAATAATTTATGCATATCGATAGACCCATTTATTAAAAAATCCCACAAATTATGTAGGAATTTAATCTAATTTTACCTTCAAGACTTTTACCTGATTGTCCCTAATCACTCCTTTTTATATATCTAGTTGATCACACACCTTATATTTTAAATACATTGATCGGTCAATTTCCCCTTTCCTATATTTTATCTCTTTCAAGTGCAAGGCACATAGTCATAAAAAGGCTCTCATCATAGTTTTCCATGCATGAAACACATGGACACAAAAGTCTCTCATCTTGGTTATTCAAGGCTCTTGAAATAAGACATAGATATATAATTCAAAACCAAAAAGTATCAAAACTCTAATGTGTAACGATGCAAAAATTCTTCCAAACCCTATATAAATTTAATTTAAGTAGATATACCCTTTAATTTTATAATTTACTCCAAACCATTTGGGCCTTCCAAAACCATATTTTTATTAGTTTAGTTTATAAGCCTACTCAATAGTATTAATCCTTGATGTAGACTCAAGACCAATAATCCCTAATTAGATAAACATTCATAGTTATATTCAAGTCTCTAGTCCCATGCTTTTAAAATTCTCCTTTGAAATTAAAACATAGGGTATAAAATTTGTAACCTATATACATGAATCGCTTGGCCATCCTTTTTAAGGCCACCTTCCATTTTAAGGCCATCCCCTCAACTAGAAGTCTTATTTCTTCAACCCACTCCCATTTAGTCCTCCACTATGACCATTTCAAGAACATCAAGACAAACACCATATATTATGGAGACCAAACCACAAAAGAATGATGCAAGCATTGGAAATTATGATCAACCCCCTCTCAACTTTCCTATCATAATTCCCACATAAGCATAAATATATAAATGCAAGGAAAAAACATGCCATAGCAAAATTAGTGGCATAATTCTAATAATTTATATTCATGAACCACATCATTCTTTGATAAAAACTAGCAAACATGAGAAGATGCAAAATGCTATGACCCTTTCACTCAATGTTTGTAACCTAAATAGAAAATAAATAACTATATCCAGGAAAGGGATTTCAACTCCTCCTCATCTAAATATGAATACCAATGAGGAACTGACATAGACACTATAATTCAACATATATATAGCAACATAGATAAGGGGTGAGATCCAAAAATTCTAAAGGTCAAATATAGGAACAATCAAGAAATACCAAAACACATATCATAAACTCTATTACTAGGTGGGTGAGTTAGGAATAGGGTATCAACATCCCTTATAATGGCTTGAGACATCATAATAACTCAAAATACTTGAACATCAACCTACCACTCTTTAGAGAGTAATAAAATTTTTAAGCGAACAAACCATGATACACAAATTTGAGTCAAAAATAAAGTTCAATCCAATATTAGATCTTGAGTTAAAGAGGAAACATAGTCTATGTATACAAGGGAAAATACAACTGACATATAAATCAATCTTAACTTAGATAAAATAAATTATATTTACACTTTTTCTTGTTGATACATTTGGACATTCAGGATCATGACCAAGATGGATCTTCTTGACCTAATCTAGGTCCCTTATCACAATAAAATCACTAGAGAGTGTCCCAAAGCCTCTAGTCAAGAAACACCATGCAATAACCCTAACTAGGTCCTATGAGTTCATATTCACAAAGTATATGGAAAGTAAATTGAAATTTAACCTAGTGCTCACCAAATTTTGTGGCACAAAATGGGGGTAATAAACATAAAAGTAAACATGTATACAAGATCTATACTTAAACTGATGTATAAGAAATCCTAATGCATGAGAGAGAAGTACACATGCAAATCTATCTACTTTAATAAAGGAAGAATAAATTTGGGAGTACTTTTATTTTAAGATGAACCCACCGAGCCTCATTCTCTCCCTTGGCCAAGGTTCTTCATAAGAGGTTGTTGTGGTATTAAGGATATCAAGGATAAATCAACCTTAGGCTACACGACTTGTCTATGTATCCAAAAGACTTACCCACAAGACGATATTTGTATCTCCAACTATATTATTATAACCCTAATAAATGATCTTCAAGTAAAATGGTGGATAAATAGTTACATAATATATTATCCTTCTGATTCTCTTCCCAATAAAAGGTGGAAATAGATGTGTATATATAGCTGAGTGTACCCCTAAACCTTTTTGAAATTTTAGCTAAGAAAGTTAGCCCAATTCAACCTTGTCTCATTAATTGATAAAAATAATTTAGGTCTTGGTTTAGATCAGCCAAGGCTGACCAAGACCCATAATGTGCTAATATTAGTTTGAATACAGGATAATCCCAAGCTAACATTATTTGGTAAATGTCAAAAAGGGGTTTAGGCTTAGATAAGGGCTAAATAAGGCAGTGAATTACTAGAGGAGTGTGTAAGGAAGGAGGTAAAGATTAGGAAAGTGTATAGGATATTGTTATGTAGATAGAAAATGATGGTATAGGGGACAATAATCTTGTGAAGCACCAATGGTCTACCCGCCCCTTTTTAAGTGCACCTTTCAAGGCATGCACTCAAAAAGATTAAGACTCAATTAGTTCTTGTAAGAGAGGAAACATCAATAATTGATAAAGTTTGAAAATATTATGTGTATAAATATGAACCAATCGAAGTTGATCACATGTCACATAGGTGTAATAGGGGATGGTGCTTCAAGAAAAGAACATAGCAACACATAACCCTGAAGCTAAATAAATTGTAGTAAGAAGAGAATAAGATAAACGTAAGGATAGAATTGAAAAATACATACCTTTACTTACCTTAGTGCTATACATAAGGAATGAAGTGAAATAAATGTGAAGGTGTATAAATTAAGGAATAATAGGTGAACATGTAAAAATTAGCAAAAAATCATTTAAAAAAAAATATACATGTAATATGTGAAAAGTTTCTCTATAATGTGAGGATTCTAGAACATCTCATAGTGTAAAAAAAGAGCTAGTAGAAACAATAACATAATTAAAAAATAGAATATGATGGTAAATAGTTAATAGGTAAATAGTTTTAAATAAAATATAAATAAGGTGAAAATCAATTTATTTGTTATTTTACTATTCTGAGAAAATATTACTCTGAGATACATAGTTTGAGCCTAGAGAGTGACCATGGTCAAGAGATGATAAATATGATGTGGAGGATGCATAGTGGCCACAACAGGTGCATAGCAAGTAATAAAATATTAATTGCAATTTTTTTGAGAATTTTTAATTCAAATTTAACTAAATATAGAAAATTGGATGGTAGGAAAAATATAGGGTAGGTAAAATATAGACATGAAAATTGAGCTTAGTATTTTTTTAGGTAAACTTAGGGTAGAATAAGATACTAGGTAGGAAAATATCAGACCAATAAATGCCTAAGACAGTTATGCTAAATGGACAAAAAGTCATTGCAAACTAAGAATAGATTCAACCCTATCGACTTAGTTTGTAAGGTGAGAGAAAGGACTGACTGCATAGCAGTGGGATGATATAGTATTATTGGACATGGATGACTGCATAGCAGTGGGCCAATCTAGTTGTAAAATAAGAAAAATGGCTAACATAATACCCTTTTGCTAATATAATTTGTACTATCTGTTTGATATAGTTTGTTAAATGAGGCTAACTACTACTAAAGCGCTGATAGGGTATGCTAAAGATGGAAAAAAGGGATAATTTAGTATCAAATAGGTTGATAATGTTTGGAATAAAAAGAATAATTGCATACTAGTGGGCTAATGTATTATGAAAATACTGTGGTAGTGCTAATTTAGTATTAAATGTGTTGATCATGTAGAAAAGTAAGAAAACTAGATCATATAAGTT
>JARHVA010002547.1:1057500-1095000 GCA_037957365.1 Torreya grandis | reverse complement strand
GTGATGCTAGAGACTAAGACATTTATTGGTATGATGGGAACCACACTGGTGCCAAATATTTTATACCTCCCCATATTTAGGGATATATTACGTTAATATCTTATGAGGTATAGCCTTATCTTTGGGATGAGTAGTGGTTGGACACAATATGTTAATATACTACCTAAGTTTCTAGAAATGAGTGGAAGAGTGGTTTTCAGTACCATGGAAGCAACAATTACATTTGTTAGTAGGATTTAGGGGCCTACTAATAGAATAAGTAGAATGGGAATCTAGGGGTGACTGATACAATTAGAAATATTTGTTTCAATGACCAAAAACTTTATGGATATCATGATAAGGTTGATCATTCCATTGGGCGAGCATGGGATCAAGCTATGATAAAGGAAGAAGACCATCACCAAGGAAAGGTAGGGATCATATGAATTTAGAGTGGGATAAAAAACTAGACTATGCTCATATAAAGGTGATGTTAGTCACATATAAGTCTTAAGAATAATAGATAGCATCTTTAGAGGAAGCAAACTATAAGGATCCTAGTTTCTAGCAAAGTGATAATTGCCTGTCATGGAATGATCCATGAGCATACTCCTGAGGATATTGAATATAACTTGAGGCATACCATGTAATCACTCCATCTCTATCCTATGACAAATACAAAGAATATTAGTATTAGGTAATAAAAAGGAATGAATTCTAAAAGATGAATGAAAAGAATAAAATAAAGAGATATGATATCAAAGAATTTCAGCATTTCTAGCTTAGATGAGTTTGGTTTAAAATGGGTCATATAAAGAATATCCATCATCATAGTTAGGCATGTGAAAGTCAATGGTACATGTAGGTATGACTTTATCATTAGAGGATGGGTGATAGATAGAATTTCTAGTTTTGCTTAAGATAATAAGAATATCATCAACAAGTGGTTGATAGGATTAAGGTTGCAAAGAAAGATGAAGTTGTGTGATAATATGAGGATATTCTTTAAAGGTTTTGATCTTGAGGTTAATCTCATTTGAATCATCATCATCAAAATCTAGGAGGTTATAATTATGGGTGACCATTATAACCTCAAGTGGAATTAATGAGATAATTGAAGAGTTGAGATTCCCTAAATGGTATAATAGGCAAAGGTTCAAGGGTAGGAATTTTAAAGACACTACATTCTTGAAATTATTTGAAATTCCAAGGTTTCATGTCTCCTTGAATCTTGTAAATAGATCCATTATGGGGGAATTTGACACATTGACATGCAGATGAAGTGACTTATCTCATAGGATGAGTCCAAGGTTGACCAATCAATATGTTTTAAGAAAGTGAATTGTTAAATATCATAACTTTTATGTGGATGGTGATAGGAGGGATGGTAATGTGAAGCTAAATGAAACCTAGAGGTGTAAATTTCCTTCTATCATATCCATAACATATGCTACATGTAGATTGGAGGTTACATTCAGAATATCCAAGTGTCTTAATGAAAATAATGGAGGCAATACAAGTACCTAAATCTTTGTCAATTATGGCACACATAACTTAGATATCACCAATTTGGATGCTAATAAATAGAGGAGGATCATCCAAAAGAAGTAGTATCTCATCAAAAATCATGGAAGCGATAGGAAAATTAAGTGAAAGAGAAATATCCACTATTTCATTGACATTTATGGACATCTCTTCACATTATCTATGTATATTGTCTTCAAATATAGACAAAGTAGCTTCATATCATTCCAGATGAGGACAAGGGATGTTCATTTCAAACAACAATTACATTATATGGTTTGGATAATGGGGAGAAGTTTTCATTAATTCTAAGAAAGCTATTTTAGATGGGAAATGAGAACGTTTTGCAATGGGATCCCATTCATCATAATCCATTGGAGGATTGCTAGAAATAGGTGCATAATATTGCACTATGTCCTGGGAAGGAAGGTTCGAAGTGCAAGTAAACTTATGTTGATAAGGTGTAGTTAGTTTGGGTTGATTATAAATATGTTGATTAACTTTAGGTGGTGTGATGGTTGGTTGAGGTATTTCTTGTGGTTGGGTTGAATAAATAGTATTAGATGTTTGGAGAATGTTGTCTTATCTTGTGAATTTTGGGGGAAGAGTAGAGATGGTATGAGAGGTATAATCAAGTTGTGTTGTTTAGATTGGCTCTTGGAAGGTTATAGGGTCCTCTTTCCCTAATTCCATTATATGGGATGGAGAAGTGTCCTAAATGACATACAATGGTTAAGAGGCATGATTTGTAGGTGTTGGATTTTAGTTAATAAAAGTGATTAATCCTTGCATGTTTGTCATATTAACCACATTTTTTTCATTAGTATTGAAATCTATAAGACTTTTAACATTGTTTGTAGAAGGAGTAGGCTTATCAATGCTATCTTGGTGGTTGGGAAGAAAATCTTTGTAAATATCAAGATGAGCATTAGCTTGGTTTAAATCTTGGTTTTGTTTTACATTTCATGGGCTTTAAAATCTATGTCATATGCTTTTTGATGATTTATAATGAGTTTTTCATGATAAAAGTTTGGAACAAGAAGAAAATCCATAGAAAGATTACATAATTTTCTACAAGTTTCATGAGAATGGCCCTGACTTGCATGAAACCAACAAATTTGTTTAGATCATACTATGATTTCATAGGATGAGTGGGGTCAAGATCTAGTGGTAGATGTCTTGGAAGATTATTTTGAAGCTCGAATATGGATAATGGTTTATGGAAATTAGTATGGTTGGTTTGAGAAAATGTAGGAGTATGAGTGTTTTTTTTAGGGAGATCATGCTCCTTAGCATTGTTTGGAGTGATTACTTCAATGTTATGAATAGTGTCATAAGTATTGGTAATGCCATCATTTATTGCATGATGGTTTTGGTTTTTAATGAGAATATGAGTGTCCTTTGTAGGTTGAGATGGTTCAAATTGATGCATGAGGAAGTCTTGTCACTTACCTTGGTCAAGGGATTTTTCCAAAGTTTTTGGAGAGAGTATCTTAACCTGATATTTTAATTTGGGGTAGAGAGTATTAGTAAATAGGTGTAATAGGTTGTCATCCACCATATTATGATCATATTTGTTTGACAAATTCTTCCATCATTTGATGAAGGTTTGTGCCATTTCAGTTTTAATTTGTTTGTAATTTATAAAGTGAGATATGTTATTCTAGATAAGATCACCAGTTTAAAATTATTGGACTAGTGATTTAACCAAGTCTTCAAGGCTAGTGATAGAATGTGTTTTTAATTGATTGTACCAATCTAAAGCATCTCTTTATAGTGTTTTAGCTAATAATTTGGTAGTGGAAAAGGTGTTAAGTTTGACCCAATATTTATAAATGTTGACAAATGTCTTTAAATACAATGTGGGATCAATGGATCCATTATAAGTAATGGTGGTTGTGACACCTCCTATGTCAATATTATAAATTTGAGGTACAAGAGGTTCATTTTGTAGTTTTTTTTTTTTTTTTAATTATTAATGAGGGGTGGTTGTGGGATAATATTACCATGGGAATCCCTAAGGGGGAGGGGGGTATTAGGTATTCAAATTTTTCACTCCCCATGAAACCTATTGAGGTTAGTTTTGAAGATTAATGGATGGGTTTACATCTGCATCATCTAATTTATGTTATTGGTTTGAAAGGTATGCATTTGATTAAGTATTTTTAATAAGAGTTTGCTAGTTAGTGAAACATTTTGACTAGAGTCACACCATGTGATGCATTATTATTAGCATTAGGGGCTTGAGTTGTACTATGAGTGGTAGAATGTACCACACTAGTGGCATTAGAAGCAATGGTATAAAAATAAGCACTAGTGGCATGAGAAACATTGGTAACAAAAGATGCACTAGTAGCATGGTTAAGGGGAAAGGTTTTTTGAAGAGTCCCACTACAAGTTGAACCTACCATGTTAGTAGAGATAATTGGCATAAAGGTTAAAGAAGTCATAAAATAAGATGCTATGGTGTGTGAAGGAGACATAATAGTAGGAAAAGGTTGAGATGCAAATAAAGTGGTTTCCCCAAATATATGAGATAAGGTAGGGGAGGTTCAAGGAGGTTATTCTACGTGAGGTCCTATCATAAGACTATAAATGGCTGAAGGGTCCTCTCCTCTATGTTGAGAAAATTCATTGATGAAAAAGAGCATTTCACTTGTGTACTCTAGATCATGCTCATATTATAATGAGGAAAATGTATTATTAATTAAAGATGAATGGGGAGGAGTCCCATAATTGGTAGTGTGAGTGGCAACATGGGCATTGCTTTCATCGAAGGTGGGTTCCACAAGTTGTGTCTTGGTAAACCTATTAGGATTGGTAGAACTCATCATGATTATCTAATTTAGTTCTATATTATCCCCAAATAATAAATTCATGATGGAGGGAATAGGATAAAAATTTGACAAAAGAAGGATCAATTGATAATATACAAAATCAAACCAATTGATGGTGTTCCATAAAATAGGAAACATAACAAGGAATAAAAGACACATTCGTATAAGTCAATTATGTACTTTAAGATATGAATCAAAATAGGATAAAAAGATACATAGTTGGACAAGTCAACTATGTACTCCAAAGGGAGAAATTGAATAGGATGAAAAAGATACATAGTCATACTGATCGATTATGTACTCTAGAGAAAGAAACTAAATAGGCTGAAAAAATACATTATTGTATAGGAAAACTTTGTACTAAAGGTAAGAAAGACTAATATTCTATAATAAATTATATCAACATGGATAACAATGTTATGAAAATAGAGAAACAAATTACAAGATAATAGGTAAGTAAATAAAATGAAGCACACAAGTAATTAGATTAATGTGTTGGATCTAACTATAGTACACAACACAAACCTTGCACTAAGATTGGCTAGTGCAAATTTTGTAATACAAAATATAATGATCAAATAGAAAGTAACAAAAATTGAATGTAAATACTAGATAATTGGTAATTCTTGAATGTTGTTAAATTTTAATAAATTTTTAAATTAACGTGATAAAGAGTTGGATGTAAGAAGGAACTAGAAATAAATCTATGTATAGTTTCAAGTAGTTTAGGTTGAAAGAGATCTGTATTGGTGATGGTAGTGGTTTGGTATTGTGGCCTACCCCATCACTTCACAATCCCATAATGATAATGGTGTCAGGTGATTTGTTTATATATTCCATCAACCATGTGTTTATACTTGGCCATAAAATCAAGTCAGCTTCTCCCTTGGGAAGAAAAATGTTTAATTATTTTTATTGTAAAGTGATTTTGAAGTGAGCGTAAATAGGAAAAATAATGTGACTAAATCACTAAATTAAAAAACCACCTAATTAGTCTATGTTTGTTACTATAATAATTCAATCAATTGAAATGGAAAGTGAATTAATTACTAGCAAAATAGGTTAATTCCTTTGACTATGAAGAGTATAGAGTCAGTTCAGGTGACACTGTATGAAAATAGTAGACAATAGAATCGATAGGGTCACTATTATTTTTCAAAAGGAAGATCCAAAATAACATAGTTGAATAGGTCAAATTTATATTCTAGAGAGTAGGTAGGGTACAAAATTGTGTCGATCTGGTTGACCTAATTCAGTATAGGATTGCATTTTTATAGACTTCAAACTATGAAAAATAATACTGTAAATGAAAAACATAAATTACAGAGAAGGTAAGAATGAACCTTGGTAGTTTTGAAGATGCTTAGTTTGAAAATTTTATACTATGTTATTCAAGTGTTGATTTCATCTTATGTAAATAGAGTTGATTAGGTTGACAGAGTCTTCAAATCTTGTATGCTAAAAAGAGAACTGTGAACATAGTTAACTTTCTTGACTAAGCATGCAATTCTATGATTGAAGAAGAAGATTATGTTAAGTTGATTGATCCAATCAACTATATTTGGAAAATACTTGCACAAAAATAATAGAGTCATTTGGGAGTGACTATGTGTTAAATCGACACATAAAATGTTAGATTGTATCAATAGGTTTGATACATTACTGTAAAAATAAAAATAAATGATATGACAATAAAACGAATGTGTGAAATAAAACCTAAAATGGTTTGATTTGCATCGGGTTCACCAAAATGTATACAAGGGAAAATGCAGTTGACCTATAAATCAATTCTAGCTCAAAGAAGATAAATCAAACTTACACTTCCACTTATTGATAAATTTAGAAATTTGGGGTCATGATCAAGATGGATCCACTAGACCTAACCAATGGGTACCTTATCATAATAACATAACTAGAGAAGGTTCCAAATCCTCTAGTCAAGCAACATCATGCAATAACCCTAGCTAGGTCCTATAGTTTCATATTCACAAAGTATATGCAAATTAAAGTAAAATCTAACCTAGTGCTCACCAACTATTGTGGCACAAAATGGGGGTGATAAACATAAAATTAAACATGCATAGAATATATATACTTAATCCAATGTATATTAAATCATACTGCATGGGAGAGAAGTTATTTAACAAAGGAGTAACACAGTGATTCGGGCAATAATTTAGGGGACAATTCCAATCCACCCCAATTGATGACAGAACTTTTGGGAGCCATAGCTTTTGCACCATAGCTCCAATTGACTCATCGTTTGAACCGTTGGAAAGATGAGAACAAGGAGAATGTTTTGAGATGGCATGGAGATCAATTCAATGGTAAGTGCCCCAAATTTTAATTTAGTAGTGCAGTCTAAAAATAGTAAGTTTCTAAAAATAGTAATTCCTCAAATTTTGTATTGTTTTAAATCATGGAAGTCAAACCAATTCATCCCCCTTAAGATTGGTGACCTTCCACATCCTCCCCCTATTTTCAAAATGTGTATAAATGAAGATGTAACCCGAAATGGAAATCAAACATCTCTTCTTAGAGATAAGCATATAGTTGTATTGCGATCTTGAGTAATAAAACATCTCTTCTTAGAGAATTCATTGTTACTATGTTATTTTTGTGTTATTGAAATATTTGTCAACCAAAACTTCTGAGTTTTGGATCACATAGTTAGGAATACCTTACCTTTGAAGATGAACCTGCCAAGCCTCAATTTCTCCCTTGGCCAAGGTGATTTTCAAGAGGTTGTTGTGGTATGTAAGGATAATAGGGATAATTCAACCCTATGATACACAAATTCTCTATGTATTCAAAAGACTTCTCCAAAAGACAAGATCTGTATCTCCAAGTTATGTTCATTGATTATTATTCTCATCACATTCTTGGGATAAAGTATAAAATCCATTCCAAAAACTATGCAACATGGTTTCAAAAAGTTAGATTTAAAAAAAAAATGATTATAAATTCACCAAATGATTCATTCAAGTGTATTGATTGATTATAAATTATAATTTTAATAACATTATCATCAATTTCATCTAAATAAATTTCAAATTATTTCAAATGTAGTCAAATTTATAGATTTTAAATTTGAAATAATTTAGTCTTATTTCATGTAGTTTATTTATAATGATCTTAATTTATTTCAAATATTTTTGTTGAGATTAAAATATTTTTAAGCCCATATTGGTCTAAGTTTTTGAAAAAAAGCTAGATTTAGTTGGAAATAATTTCCATAATTAAATAATAAAGCTGACTTATTTATGTGAAAATCCAATCCAAAGCATTTTCAAATTATTTCAAATATGATCTAATTTATTTTAGTTATATTTTAGTTCATTTTTAAAAATTGTCAAATTTATTTTACATATATTGATTTTACACTTGAAATACTTGGCCTCATTCCAAATTCATTTAATGTGTGCACATTATTTATAATGAGCTTAATTTTTTTCAAAATATTATGATTGAACTTAATTTATTTATAAGGTTGTATTGGTCTAAATTATTCAAAAAAAAATCTTTGGTTGGAAATAATTTAGACTAATTATAAATAGATTAGATGGATACAGATTATTTTTAATATGTCTAACTTATTCTTGATAAATTTCAATCTATTTATGATAGTTTTTTAAAAAAATAAAATACTACTAAATCCATATCATCTTAAATATGTCTTAATATATGCGGTTCATGCGAGCATGTGTAGAATTATGCGATGTTCGCAATATCTCCTAAGTGCTTTACACCATCTTGGAATGAGCTAGGCATGATGAACAATGTACAAGTAGATAAAGTTGATTCCAAAAGAAGCTAATCTAGTTTATGCAAACTATTTTTTTTAGATATGCTCTAATCATGGACCATTGTACCTTTTTTGATAGCTTATCTCGTTATCTATAGGCTCACAAAGCTAAATATGTATAAGAAGGCATGTTGTGACCTAAAAACACTTTCATGACCTCTGAACCTAACTAATAAGGCTTGTAGTGCTAAACTAAAACTTGTGTAATAACATATGGTGTCATGCTTTTATACTTAGGTACTAAATCGAATCTAAAAGTTTTTTACATTGGTGAAAGGCTTGATAAGAAAAAGTCAATAAATGCATTGATATCTTGTGTCTCATATCCTCCTAGATTAGTACTTGTGTTTTTATAAATTATTATTTCATATTATGCTCTTATTTGATCATTTTCTTACATTTTGGGCATTATTTCCTTCCCTTTCCTCTATTTCCCTCTCTTTTATTTATTTTTACCTTTTTTGATATATTTTTTTAATTTTTACTAGGACCATACCACTATGATCTTGTTCCCTACTATGTTTTGTTTGTAATTTTGTGCACCAATAATCTCTTCATTTAAATTTGACGTGTGTGTGTGTGTGTGTGTGCACGCGCGTGCGCGTGCGCGTGCGTGTGTGCGTGCGTGTGTGTTCCCACACACACATGTACACACGTGCACGTGTGATGTTCATGTGTGTGTATGCATACGTGTGTTGGCACACATGCATTTTTGCATTATTGCATATAAAAATGAATGAAACAATAATATAATGTGTGAGAAGAGTCCTAAGAATAGGTCAATACTGATAAAAAGAAGACTTAGAGTAGAATCAAAGTACTTAGGGTAAAATTTCATTTTGAGTCTTCATATTACATCATTTCCATTTGCTCATCATATTGAAAATTCATGTAATGATTAGAGATTGCATCATCATAATTACTTTTTGACATGTATTGATTTTTTTTTCCAAATTTTCTAAGAATATGGTTCTTATTGAGACAAGCCCCTCAATAAATAAATCATTATAAAGGTTTGTAAAGTTTTTATTAGTTGATAAGGTTTTAAATAAAGGAGATCAATTTTTGGTGATCCACAACAAATTCTTTAAAATCAAGAAAAGTTTTTTTTTATCCATAGAGTTAAGTATTAGAGACATAAAATTTATTTTTGGAAATGACATAATGACCAAGATCATAGAAATATGGTTCTAGTTGACTAGAGCATAACAATACACTTCTAGTCATATTTTATAGTTATATTTTGGGTGTAAAATTCATGTAATATATTTATTTCTTTCCTAGACCAATTTTCAAGTGATTTTAATCTCTAAAAAACTACATATTTGTGACAATTTTATATTATTCTTATAACTATAACTTTGTACATTTTAATTATTTTATAAAATTACTTTATGAGATTATGGCTTATTTTTACTACTATATAATTTTAATTTTTTAATATATGAATTAAATTTTTACTGATGGTTAGGTGTAGTGCATGTTGATGTAAAAATACTCAACCATAAAATAATAGTTTATTTTCATATGAATTTATCCACGTATAATTATTCTTACAAATTTTAAATGGGCACCCACATAGTTTAGCACATACTCAAAGATGTTAGGGGCTCATTCAAGGGTGTCTACAAAACCTTGTGAAAAACTAGGTGTATCAATCTAAAATTTTCCTTTCTATGTTTCAATTTTTTATTTATTGATTAGGCACTCATCCACATGCATATAACTGATAGGTTTTTAAAGGGACATAAGAGTTGATGTAGGAGCTCCACAAGTGCATAATTTTGTATGCACCTTCTATTTAATTTAGTATTATATGTTCATAAACACACACATCAAAGTGTGGTATTATGTATAACCTACTTTTTATTTGGAGTTATTATAAGTTGCAATATTACATTATTCTAAGGTATATGTGTATTTTTTAGTTAATGGTTTGGATTAGGATCTTAGTGGAATGTTCCCCTATTTTTAAAAAAAAAAGCCTATCATTTTCCCTTTATTTTTATCTCTCATCCTATCTTATTTATCATACCCTCCTATTTCCCTAGAATTTTGGACTTTTCCCTAGAATTATACATTGTATAGTTTTGGGGGTACATAAATGCACAATATGTTATTTTAGGCCAAGACCCTTCTAACCCTTGTTTTATTTCTTCCATGAATTGTGTGTTTTCCATTATCAACACTTTGTCCCATTGTGTGTTGTATTACACACAAATTTGGTATTAATTCAACTTTGAGAATATTTTAAATACACTAGTTTATTACTACATTTAGGACATGCTAAAGATATATAGTGAATGTGATAGAGCAATCAGTTTGAACATTTAGAGTAGAAATTCAAGAATCTATGGAATTGTCATCAACATTTATAACTACATCAAGAACTTATTAGAGCGGTGAAATTCATATGATCATACACTATATCACATGGGATTGCCTGGTTGAAATAGGTTATTCTTGGATTGTTGTTTACAACATTTATGAATTGCCGAAGAGTCTAATAACTAGTTGGTACAGAAAATGGATGCTTCTAAGCATAGGCCTCAAAAAAAAATCTTATCCATTTCTTGGTTCCACTACCCTATTAGGGTTATGAATAAGAAGATCAATTTCTTGAAAATATATGCACAATTTAATAAATATGATTGAGGTTTTTAGAGTCCTAGACTTGACAACCATATTTATCGAATAAGTTTTTCTTTTATGTTGTCTTTCAGGGATAACCTTACATTTCTGAGAGTGACCTTATGGTCCTAAAAACATCCATATAATTTGAGAACATTTTTTAATTGACTTAATTTTTTTGGTTTCGTTTCATCTTACTATGGGTACATATTTTAATAATAACTTGCTCTGATAACTATTTTTCTGTGAAATCATATATTATTCTAAAACCTTTCTTATTTTCATTATTATACTCAATTTAAAATAATAATGAGATATAAGTTTACTATTTACATCTAATTAAGTTTAATTGCATGTTATATAAAAAGATGTAGTGTATTTTAATGGAAACCGCTTTCCCATAATCCACTTTATAGATCTGATATAGTTGAATTTTTGCTTTGGGTATTTTTCTTACGGTTTTCAATTTACATTATAAGTAAGGTCCTATGGCTCAAAATTAAAATTGTCAATACAAACCCATCCCTCCAACTTGTAAACTTAATTATCTGAAGTCCATATACAATTTTTGGAAGCTTGTGCGTGTAAGATCACGTTTTACAATCCATGAAATACATACCACGCATACAATCCAAAGTTCAAGCTTCGTTATTTTTTAATTGTTAAATATTCCACCGCTTGCATGCATGTAAAATGTATTCTCGATACAATAATGTAATGATAAAAGAGCTTCCTAGGGGAGGTTCTAACTCAAATTCGCCTGTCTGAATCGCCCTTTTAGTGGAGGAGTGGATTTATCTGCCTTTATCTAGTTTATTTTTGCGACTTAACGAGAAGATCGACTCTGGATTCTGTTCGTTTTCCGTATGTATGTGTTCGGGGATCGAATCGTTGCTTTGAATAGGAGGGCAAGGTATGAGTCCTGCAGGCCGTTCGCGAGCTTTAGTCATCTTTTTCTCACCCATGCTTCCAGTAGCAGTAGTAACAGAATTCTTGCGATTCTTGTGCCGCGTATGCGTCTGTGGCAGCTTCGGCGATTGCAAAGAGGGCTGGTACTACCGCTGCATCGGAGTTGATCCTTAGACATCTTTGATTTGTGGGACTCCTTCAGCTGGTGTTCTACTGCTGGTTTCCTAACGCAGATGTAATACAAGTAAGCACATGTCACTTCTCCCTGATGATGGGTTAAGTATTAAAAAAACATAGTACAAAATTCGACAATTTAATCTATATTTTTTTGTCTGTTAGTAGTTTTTAGTTTTACATACCAGCTCCAAGGGCGTCGGATCTTAGGCGCAGGCGGCCAGCCGCCAGGGTAAAGTGGAGGAGAATCATTATCGCCATAACTTTTCCGACAAGAAAATGGCTAAGCGGGAAATGTTACCAGTGAAATCTTGGGCCTCTGCTGCAAACCCTAACCCTAAACATGCCAGTCCGCTAAAGGTGGAAGGGACGAATAACATCCAAAACGCTAAAAGGGTTCCTGCAGCGAAATTATTGCCGCACGATGCAGTTGGGTTCCCATCGGCATACACGCCTGAAATCCGCAAGGGGGTTAAATCAGTTGCTGACAGTGCTCCACGCCAGTTTCCCAAGTCGCCGCTCGATTCTCTGTATATCAAAAAGCAGGTAAAGGCAAATGAGGTTAACCATGTGCTAGTGACCGTAAATGTATTGGGCAGTTCTGGTGGGTTGAGATTTTTAGCGAGGTGTGATGATTCAGTGCAGAAAGTGATAGAATCTGTCCTTAAATCATATGCTCGTGAAGGCCGCTTGCCCGTTGTTGGACAAAACACCAAGCAGTTCGAACTACACAGTGCTAACAGCGGCTGTGGTCAAGCTCTGGATCCATTCGACATTATTGGATCTTTAGGAACAAGGAATTTTCTCCTTTGCAAGAAACATGAGTGTGAACCGAAAGAAAAGGAGAAAGTTACAACCCAGTCTCATCTGCATCATCAAAAGACCAATCCACGGAAGAACTGGTTGAACAGCAAATGCTTTGGCTTTGGAATTTCTTCTCATTGAGCTGTTCATATATTTGATCGTTGTGCTTTAAGCTGGTTTAGATTCTGTAAATATCATTTCAATCATTATAGATGCACGCACAAAGGTTTGATTTTCTTAAACAAGAACCAGTGGGCTTTTGAAGTATTACAGTGATTAAATATGTTGATGTTAACATTGTGGAAGTATTTGGATGTTAGTTTATCCATTCACGGAATAGAACAAACCAAGATATATTTGTTTTTCTAATAAAAGATAGAAAAGTACACTGTAAAATTATATTTGTAATACAAGGCATCATTAAGAATTTGATAATTACAGTGTTATGGGAGTTGTAGCGTAGGGGCTATGTGTCCATCTCAATGAAGAAGCTAAAATTTATATGATAAAGCTATTCATTAGATAAATTTTCTTCTGCTACAACGAAATTACAACGAAACATTACAAACAGAGAACGATTTTAGGAAATTATTTATATAGAGAGAGAGAGAATAGGATGGATGGATGGATGATTGGATTGGATTGGATTGGATTGGATAGATAGATAGATGGATTGGATAGGGTAGATAGATATATAGATTAATTTGATTAGATAGATAGGTAGGTAAGTAGAATTAGATTAGATTAGATAGCTAGCTTAGATAGCTTAAATAGGGAATTGAAGTTTAGTTTGGTAACCCCAAATTTATGCAGCTTTAATTTTCATAGAGAGCGCTTTATAACTACCCAGCCAACTGTATAAATATAAAAATAACCAATCTTAAAAAATAGCCCACTTTATAAATGCAAAGATAACAAATCAACATCTCATAAAAATCATTTTCACAAAATAAACTTCCAATATAAAAACTAATTATTTGTGTTCTTCCAATAAACTAAAGTTTTCTCGCAGATCTACAATGCAAATCTGGAACCAAAGTAGCAATTAGGACTGGATATATATATATAAAATCTAAATAGTAAACATTTAGATTATATTTTATTAATTCTTTATATAATTGGAATATATTAAACTCTACACAGTTTTCCAATAGAACTACAGTGCAAATCGGGAATCAATTATAGTACACAGCAAGAAGAAAATATAGAGAACATAAATAATATACATTTTAAATGTATATTTTATCAATTATTTATGTTCTTTCAGTAAACTAAATTTCACCCGGTTTTTTTAACAGAACCACAGGGCATATGCTTAATTAAATATAATAATTAAAACTTCATAAAATAAATATATAAATTTAAAATATAATTTATTAATTATTTATATTTTTTAAATTAATCAAACTCCATTTAATTGTAAGTAGCACTATAATATAAATTAAGAATCAAATATAATAATTAAAACTCCATTACAAAATAATATAAAATAGTACAAATCTAAAATATATATTTAACTATTTATTTATATTCTTCTCATAAACTAAACTTCACCTAGTTTTCCAGCAGAATTACAATACAAATCTGGAACCAAATATAATAATTAAAATTCTAAAAACAATAATATAAAAAAATTAATAATACAAATCTAAAATATATATTTTATTAATGCAATCACAAAACATTTTAAAATTAAAAAGCCTTAAAATAATAATTGAGTTCGAACGGGTGGAATTCACTGGGACTTAAAATTATCTGACATTAACTTTTATATGCATAATAAAATAAGGAAACGTTAAAATACAATCATAAATTTTACCCTACATTTGTAATAAGGTTTTTAAATATATATATAATAGGGTCATATGATCGTCAAATTTAGCTTTTTTCTGGGTTGCACGGAGGAGCAATGACATCGACAATAATTTTAATTTTTTTTATTTTGATAAATTCCTCTTATAGTAAGAATTTTGAGAAATTTAATATTATATATCTTAAGAAACAACGATAAAACAAAACGGAATCATCTATTGATTGAAAAAATCAGAGTAAATATCTAACAATCTTTTAATCAGATTATCATAATAGCTGCATGCCATGGACTATGTTGACTAGCAGAGTTTGTAAACGGAACTCAATCTTTAACGCTATTAATAAAACGAAAACAACACACATTCTGACATAAAGAAATTAATTTTATACTGCGTTGTATCAAAATTTATTATATTTACATCAATTGGTATATACTTATCCGAATGAGCCTTTTGTTTTGTATCTAATTTAAAATTTATATTTTAAGTTGAGGATGAATACGAATGCATTTTTTTATTGTTGATATATAGTGTAGGGTGGTTAGCTTGCATTGTAGGGCTGTAAGTCTATAGTGGGATGTGTTTGCTGCCACAGACAAGGTGCCCTGTATGAAATGGCGAGTGATCAATAAATGGAAGTAATGGTGTAGAGAATTTTTGATACTCTAACAAGTTTGTTATGAAAATATTTATTTACTAAATTTGATGTTATTATTATTATTTTTTTAATATATATACTGAAATTTAATTAATAAATGGTTGATAATGTTTATTCTTGACATTTATTTTACTTAGCCAATTTTTTATTTCAATAACTATTTATTTATTTATATGAAAACCTCCAACACCTTAAAATTACTGAGAACATCTTTTAGACATCCCTTATTTATTCCTATACATCCCTAATCAACAAATATTTCATTGTCACTCCTGTTTCAGAAGTCTTTATCCATTCTATAAAAGTGTGCAATAGACAGACGAAGATGCATGGTGCACCTATCCACTAGTACAGACTTGTCTCTTGCACTCTAACGACTAGTTTTCCAATATGGCACTCCTAATGGATTTCCCATGTGTGACAATAGATCGGTTATCAAAAAAAAATCAAAGATCCTTCTATAAGGTCACATCAAGTGTGTCAATTAAAACCCACCAATTACTCTATCTAGCACTCGCTTGCGAAATAAATTTCAAAGGCATCTATCTACTTAGTAAATAGCTCTACTATAATTTTGCTCAGTAATACAATCATTAACCAAGATAACATTGTTTTCTTGTCGGTTAAGGCCATCCTTTGTCAAGCATTCTAATCAAATTTATTATTTATATTTTATATGATCTTCTCCTCAAAGAGAGAACTACATCATCTTAAGTTCCATTTGGACCATGTAGGAAAAACTTAGTCAACAAAGGGTTTCTAATGATGTCTCAACTATTCCAACTCCCCCATTTTTTTTCATAGGTATTTAATCTTGTTTATGTACTTGTGAAGGCTTAGGTTTTACTTTTTCAAGAGATCCATGCATGCAAAAAATATTCATACAGAATCAAACATTATTGAGACAAAGGCAAACTAACTCAGACTTTTAGATCCAACACATAATGAATATAGACAAAGTCGCAAAAGTAGACAATGATGCAATGCAACCTTGTTTGGATATAATGCACTTGTCACAGAATATAAAGAAGCATTGTTCTAAATTGACACTTTGTTATATATTTTTTATAAGTAAGTTCAAACAGTCATAGTTAGTGACTAAACAACAAAGTTTGAATATATCAGTGTGTAAAGACATCTCTCTAACCTTGATCATAGTTATCTGTAACATAAAATAATACAATATTCAGCATTAGATGTTATCCAACATGTTATTAGAAAGATGTTATTCGTAACATAAAGATTCAACATTAGATGTTATCCAACTTGTGATTAGATAGATTTTATCAGTAACATAAAATAATACAATATTCAACATTAGATGTTATCCGTAACATAAAGATTCAACTTTTTTGACCTTTATCATTAGATGTTATCCGTAATATAGAAGTTCATCTTATCATATTAGATAAACACCAACATAGAAGTTCTTTATTTTGGCTTTGGGTTGAATTATGTTACTGTCTATACACAAAACTATTTCATTTTTTATATTCACTTTATTTTCTATTTATTTTCCCTTGTTTTAGAAACTATGTTCTATCATTTTTACAACTACTTAGCTACTATTGTGAAGGGCTATGTGATGTTCTGTTTATAGACATCTTGATGTAATGGATTTACCCCATTACTCAAAGACATAATATAGAGCTAAACATAAAATTTAGTCTCCACTTACCTCACGGTATATCAAAAATGTATAGGATTCCCTTATTTATATCAATAGAAAGCTATAATATCCATCTAATTTTGTAGAGTACTAGTAAGCGGTTAGTCCCTAGAAGTTACTATTAACTTACCCTTAAAATGAGGTTTAGTGCGATATGAGTATGATTATACCTCCATAGTTAATGCTCTAAAATATTTAGCTAACACTTTTCAATGGAAAAGCAAGTACATTTGAGAGCCTGCAAATCAGCCAAAACCTTTTTAGATCACACTTTAATCCTTGATTTTTGTTTGCATTGTCTTCTTAGATCATATATTTTCTTGATTTATCTTGTATGTATAATCATAGTTTTTATACTTTGTTTAAATAGAACTAACATACATACTCTTGATTTTTGTTGATACTACACTTCTAATGGGCTTACTATAATAATGTTTCTCTCATGTTGTACATAACCTTCTTCAATTTATTGTAGAAATATATTTTGATTTTCATGATGCAATCCCACATGTACATTCTTTACTTTCAAATAATCATGTTCTAAAGATAGCTTAGGGAAAATTTAGGCACAATCTAGTTTTCATTGTTATAATATCCAAAGTAATGTTATTCCATTTACTATACATGCAACTCATAAGTCCATGTTATTAATCCTAGATGAGGTAGAGGTCCTCATATGCCTCCTATTCCAATAGAAAATGTTGATCAACTAAGAGGCTTTGATATCCTACATCAAATAAGGAATTCTAATGCAAAATTTTCCCTCTTAGATCTTTTGCAAATAATTCCAATGTAAAAGAATATATTAAATGAGCCTTTATGCACTATGCTTTTGCCAAATAATGTTGAACCTCCTTACGTAGCCTATATAAATAATATTATTATATGGACCAAGAAAAGCATTTCCTTTGAAAAGGAAGACCTTCCCCCAAGTCATAGTATCAATAACTATTTACCCTTGTATATCTAAGTTTTTGCATAAAATAAAGTGTTAAACTGTATGCTCATTGATAGAATTTATGGATTAAACATATGTAATATATTCTTCTTAAATTGATTAGGCATCACTGTAAATGACCTTACCCATTTTGATATGAACACATTCTATAATATATCTCCTTTTCCAATAGAACATGTTAATCAACCAAGACACTTTGATACCCTAGATCAAATAAGGAATTATAATGCAAAAATTTCCCTCTTAGATCTTTTGTAAATAACTCCAATGTAAAAGGATATATTATATGAGGCTTTACGAACTACTCTTTTGCCAAATAATAATGAACCTCCTTCTGTAGACTATATAATTAATACTATTATATAGACTAAGAAAAATATTTCCTTTGAAAAGGAATACCTTCCCCCATGCCATATTATCAACAACTATTTACCCTTGTATATTTAATTTTTTCTACAAAATAAAGTGTTAAAGTGTATGCTCATTGATAAAGGATATGGATTAAACATCTATAATATATCCTTCTTAAATTAATTGGGCGTAACCATAAATGAACTTACCCATTTTGATAGGAATATTCATGGATTTGATAATATCCCATGTCAGGTACTTGAGAAAATTACATTGAATATCACCTTTAGCCCATGTACTCTTTCGATATAACTCATATTAATTACAAATTTTTATTAGGATGACCTTGGAACCATGACATGAATTTTATCTCTTCTAACTTGAATGTATGTCTCAATTTTAGTTGTTAAGGGTGTATCTATACATGCCCTTTAGATCAAGAACCTTTTAAATATTTTTCTCTAGTGGATCCTACCAATTCTTATATTTTGTATATGCAAACTTCTTTTTGGGACATACCAACATTCAAACCAAATTTTGAGGTCACTTCTCTTGCATAACACTCAGTTGACCATTCTTTTCCCTCTAATAAATGCAATTTTGGGTTTAAATATCTACAAAAATATAATTTTACTATGGGATAAGGAGTAAGTAAGCATGCTCAAGGTATTGTTGATTCTATTATGCCTTTTTAATATAAAGTAAAATAAGGCCTTGGTTATATTGATGAGTCTACTTCCCATATACATCATCCCACTGACCAAGTCCTCGCGTTTATATCCACTTCCAAAGAATGTTCTATGGTTAATAATAAATTCAACCCCATTTCAAAATGATATTTAGCATGTCTTGAGCTCATTGATGATTCTATTTCACCTTAAATTCTAACATTAGAATACTTTTCAAATGATGAGTCTCTTTGAGAATATATTATGTATATATTTTTACTTTTATAGTAGGATGTCTCATTTTTTTTTAACCTTTATCAGATTTAAATTTTACATTAATTTAGATTTAATTTCCTTTTATAATTAATTATAAGGGTAAAATTTTGGGTAAATCCTATTTTAGAATAGGACACTACTTAATTCTTGTTAATTTTATTCCTATGGTTTTAATGTAATTCTATAAATTTTTGACACTAAAATAATATAATCCTCAACCTTGGATATTATCTATAACATAACAATTCAACATTTTTGACCTTAGAGTAATATGACACAGAAAAAAATCATCTTGTCACATGAGATAAAAGCCAACATAGAGGCTCTTTCTTTAGACTTAAGGTTGAATTATGTTGTCTCCTATAGACAAAAAAATTTCACTTTATTTTTTATTTGTTTTTCTTTGTTTTAGAAACTTTGTTCTGTCAGTTTTAAAACTACTTACCTACTATCGTGAAAGGATATGTGATGTTTTGTTTATAGACATCATGGCAAGATGGATTTACCTCAATACTCATAGCTATAATACAGAGCTAAACATAAAATTTAGTTTACACTTACTTCATGATATATTAGAAATGCATAAGATCTCCTTATTTATAGCAATATGAAGCTATAGCATCCATCTAATTTTTTAGTGTACCAGTAAGAACTGAGTCCCTAAAATTTACTCTCAGCGTATCTTTTAAACCAACTTTAGTGGATTGTGATTATGGTTCTACCTCCATAGTCAGTGCTCTAAAATATTGGGCTAACACTTTCCAAGGGATGAGCAAGTATATTTTAGAGCCTGTAAATTATTCAAAACTTTTCTAGATCACCCTTTAATCCTTGATTTTTGCTTGCACTATTTTCTTATATCACATATTTTCTTTCTCTATCTTGATCATAGTTTTTCTTATTTCATTTGTATATCACTATCATACATACTCTTTTATATATATATATATATATATATATATATATATATATATATATATATATATATATATATATATATATATATATATATATATATATATATATATATATATATATATATATTACATGTCTAATGGGATTACTATAATAATGTTTCTCTCATTATTTACATAACCTTATTAAATTTATTATAGAAATATATTTTAATTTTTATAATACAATCCCATGTGTATGTTATTCATTTTCAAATAATCATGTTTCTAAGATAGCTTAGAGAAAATTTAGGAACAAGCTAATTTTCTTTGTTATAATATCCAAAGTAATTTTATTCCATTTACTATACATGCACCTCATAACTCCATGTTGTTAATCCTAGATGAGGTAGATGTCCTCATATACCTCCTCTTCCATTAGAATAGGTTAATCAACCAAGAGGCTTTGATATCCTAGATCAACTAAAAGAATTCTAATCCAAAACTTTCCATCTTATATATTTTGAAAATAACTGCAATGTACAAAGATATATTATATGAGGCTTTACACACTACTCTTTTGAAAAATAATTTTGAACCTCCTTATGTAGCCTATATTATTAATACTATTACATGGACTAAGAAAATAATTTCCTTTAAAAATGAAGACCTTTCCCCACGTCATATTATCAACAACTATTTACCCCTTTATATCTAAGTTTTTGGAAAAATAAAGTGGTAAAGCATGTGATCATTGATAAAGGATATGGATTAAACATGTGTAATATATCGTTATTAAATTTATTAGGCATAACTGTAAATGACCTTACCCATTTTGATATGAATACTCATGGATTTGATAATGTTCCATGTTGAGTACTTGGGCAAATTACATTGAATATCACCTTCAACCCATTTACTCTTCCTATAATGTGTCTAGTTACGACTAATGATCTTAATTAGAGCTTATTATTAAGACAATCTTGGATCCATGACATGAGTGTTGTCTATTTTTACCTTGAATGTATGTCTCAAGTTTAGTTATAAAGGGTGTATCTACACTTGCCCTTTAAATCAAAAACCTTTTGAACATTTTTCTTTAGTGGATCCTGTTGATCCTTATATTTTTTTTATGAAACCTTCTTGTTGGGACATACCAATATTTAAGCCAAATATTGAGGTCCCTTCTCTTGTATAACACTCAGTTGACCCTTCTCCTCCCTCTAATCAATGCAATTTCAAGCTTAAATATCTATAAAAATATAATTTTACTATCAAACAAGGAGTAAGTATGCTCAAGGTATTATTGATCTTATTATGCCTTTTCAAAATAAAGGCAAATCAGGGCTTGCTTATAGTGATGAGTCTACATATCATAGACATCAACCCACTAAATAGTTCCTCACTTTCATATCTACTTCCAAAGAATATTCTATGGTTAATAATCCATTCAACTAAGTTTCAAAATTATCCTTGGTATGTCTCGATCTCATTGATGATTTTATTTCACCTGAAATTATAATGTTAGAATAATTTTCAAATGATCAGTCTATTTTAGAATATATTATGTATAACATTTTATTTTTATAATATGATTTATCATTTATTTACCTACATCAGATTTAAATTTTACATTAATTTAGTGTTAATTTGCTTTTCTAATTAATTTTAAGGAAAAAATTTTTAGTGAATACTCTTTTAGAATAGAACACTACTTAATTATTGTTGATTTTTGTCCTATGGTTTCAGTTTAATTTTTTAAATACTTGACACTAAAATAATACAATCCTCAACCTCAAATATTATTCATAACATAACGATTTAAATTTTTGACCTTGGAGTAATCTGACACTAAAAACATTTATCTTGTCACATTAAATAAATGCTAATAGAGAGGCTCTTTCTTTTGACTTAGGGTTGAATTAAGTTGTCTCCTATACACCAAAATATTTCACTTTCTTTTTTATTTATTTTTCTTTATTTTAGAAACTGTGTTCTATTAGTTTTAAAATTACTTATCTACTATCATGAAGGGATGTGTGGTGTTCTATTGACAGACATTATTGCATGATGTATTTACCCCAATACTCATAACCATAATACAAAGCTAAACATAAACTTTAGTTTTCACCCACATCATGGTTATCAGAAATGCATATGATCCCCTTGTTTATAGAAATAGGAAGCTATAGCATTCATCTAATTTTATAGTGTACCAATAAGATATTAGCCCCTAGACGTTACTCTCAACTTATCCTTGAAACCAGCTTTAATGGACTATGATTATGGTTTGTCTTCCATAGTTAGTGATCTAAAATATTCCATTATAAAATAATACAAATCTAAAATATATATTTAATTATTTATTTATATTCTTCTCATAAACTAAACTTCACCTAGTTTTCCAGCAGAATTACAATACAAATCTGGAACGAAATATAATAATTAAAATTCTACAAAAAATAATATAATAAATTTAAATAATACAAATATAAAATATAGATTTTATTAATGCATTCACAAAACATTTTAAAATTAAAAAGCCTTAAAATAATAATTGAGTTCGAACGGGTGGAATTCACTGGGACTTAAAATTATCTGACATTAACTTTTATATGCATAATAAAATAAGGAAACGTTAAAATACAATCATAAATTTTACCCTACATTTGTAATAAGGTTTTTAAATATATATATAATACGGTCATATGATCGTCAAATTTAGCTTTTTTCAGGGTTGCACGGAGGAGCAATGACACACCAGACTGAAGGAGCAATGACATCGACAATAATTTTAATTTTAATGTAAACACAGAAAACGAGGATTGAAAACATTTTAGTTTTTTTTTATTTTGATAAATTCCTCTTATAGTAAGATTTTTGAGAAATTTAATATTATATATCTTAAGAAACAACGATAAAACAAAACGGAATCGTCTATTGATTGAAAAAATCAGAGTAAATATCTAACAATCTTTTAATCAGATTACCATAATAGCTGCATGCCATGGACTAAGTTGACTAGTGGAGTTTGTAAACGGAACTCAATCTTTAAGGCTATTAATAAAACGAAAACAACACATTCTAACATAAAGAAATTAATTTTATACTGCAAGTTGTATCAAAATTTATTATATTTACATTAATTGGCATTTACTTATCAGAATGAGTCTTTTGTTTTGTATCTAATTAAAATTTTATATTTTAAGTTGAGGATGAATACAAATGCATTTTTTTATTGTTGATATATAGTGTAGGGTGGTTAGCTTGCATTGTAGGGCTGTAAGTCTATAGTGGGATGTGTTTGCTGCCACAGACAAGGTGACCTGCATGAAATGGTGAGTGATCAATAAATGGAAGTAATGGTGTAGATAATTTTCGATACTCTATCAAGTTTGTTATGAAAATATTTATCTACTAAATTCGATGCCATTAATTTTTTTAAAAATGTATACACTGAAATTTAATCAATAGATGGTTGACAATGCTTATCCTTGACATATTTATCTTACTTGGCCAACTTGTCATTTCAATAACTATTTATCTATATGAAAACCTCCAACGCCTTAAAATTACTGAGACCATCTTCTAGACATTCCTTATTTATTTCTATACATCCCTAATCAACAAATATTTCATTGTCATTCCAGTTTCAAAAGTCTTTATCCATTCTATAAAAGTGTGCAGTAGAAAAAGAATGATGCACTGTGCACCTATCCACTAGTACGGACTTATCTCCCACACTTTAACGACTAGTTTTCCAATATGGCACTCCTAATGGATTTCCCATGTGTGACAATAGATCGGTTTTTGAAAAAAATCAAATATCCTTTTATAAGGGCACATCAAGTGTCTCGATTAAAACCCACCAATTACTCTATCTAGCACTTGCTTGCAAAATAAATTTCAAACGCATCTATCTACTTAGTAAATAGCTCTACTATAATTATGCTCAGTAATACAGTCATAAACCAAGCTAACATTGTTTTCTTGTAGGTTAAGGCCATCCTTTGTCAAGCATTCTAATCAAATTTATTATTTATATTTTATATGTTCTTCTCCTCAAAGAGAGAACTACATCATCTTAAGGTCCATTTGGACCATGTAGGAAAAACTTAGTCAACAAAGGGTTTCTAATGATGTCTCAACTATTCCAACTCCCACATTTTTTTCTTGCAGGTATTTAATCTTGTTTATGTACTTGTGAAGGCTTAGGTTTTACTTTTGCAAGAGATCCATGCATGCAAAAAATATTCATACAGAATCAAACATTATTGAGACAAAGGAAAACTAACTCAAACTTTTAGATCCAACACACAATGAATATAGACAAATTCACACAAGTAGACAATGATGCAATGCAACCTTGTTTGGCTATAATGCACTTGTCACATAATATAAAGAAGCATTGTTTGTTATATTTTTTTATAAGTTCAAACAGTCATAATCAGTGACTACACAACAAAGTTTGAATATATCAGTTTGTAAAGACATCTCTCTAACCTTAATCATATTTATCTATAACATAAAATAATACAATCTTCAACATTAGATGTTATCCAGCTTGTCATTAGATAGATGTTATCCATAGCATAAAGATTCAACATTAGATGTTATCCAACTTGTCATTAGGTAGATGTTATCCATAACATAAAATAACACAATCTTCAACATTAGATTTTATTCGTAACATAAAGATTCAACTTTTTTGACCTTTATCATTAGATGTTATCTGTAACATAGAAGCTCATCTTATCATATCAGATAAACACCAACATAGAAACTCTTTCTTTTGTCTTTGGGTTGAATTATGTTACCGCCTATACACAAAACTATTTCACTTTTTCTTTTTACTTTATTTTTTATTTGTTTTCCCTTGTTTTAAAAACTATGTTCTATCATTTTTAAAACTGCTTAGCTACTATTGTGAAGGGCTATGTGACATTCTGTTTATAGACATCTTGACATAATGGATTTACCCTAATACTCAAAGACATAATATAGAGCTAAACATAAAATTTAGTCTCCACTTACCTCACAATATATCAAAAATGTATAGGATCCCCTTATTTACATCAATAAGAAGCTATAATATCCATATGATTGTGTAGAGTACTAGTAAGCGGTTAGCCCCTAGAAGTTACTATCAACTTAACTTTAAAATGAGGTTTAGTGGGATATGAGTATGGTTATACCTCCATAGTTAATGCTCTAAAATATTTAGCTAACACTTTTCAATGGACAAGAAAGTACATTTGAGATCCTACAAATCAGCCAAAACCTTTTGAGATCACCCTTTAATCCTTGACTTTTGTTTGCATTGTCTTCTTAGATCATATATTTTCTTGATTTATCTTGTATGCATAATCATAGTTTTTATACTTTGTTTAAATATCACTAACATACATACTCTTGATTTTTTTTTATATTACATTTCTAATGGGCTTACTATAATAATGTTTCTCTCATGTTGTACATAACCTTCTTCAATTTATTGTAGAAAGATATTTTGATTTTCATGATGCAATTGTTGAGTTGTGGATCTAAACACTTCACCAAATGAGTAAATTGCAGGTTACTAGAGTTACACTGTCACCGACGTCGGTCAGGAGTGACCGACATCGGTCAGGGGTCGACTGGGAACTGCCGGCGTCGGTTATGGATCGGTCGACGTCGATCATGTGCAGACAAACAGGGACTGATGTTGGTTACCTGTGCATCCAGAAAGTCTATTTTCATGGATGAACAGATTGTTTTCATGATTAGATTAACTGTTGGTATTGATTCTATGTTTCTATTTTTGGCAGGACTAATTTGAACCCTTGATTAAGAGATACATCTAATGGTTGTGAATGCATAGATCATGATTCCTAATATTATATAATAGGGATAGATCTTCATAGCTTATTAAATTGTACAATACATGTATATGTGAATCAATCTAGGGTGTTGGAATTGATTGTAATTGAGAGAGAGAACTCTTGAGGGAAAGAGATCTGTACATCTGAGAGGTGTGAGAAGAAAGTGTGATTTTCTTCATTGTATTTCCTTTTGGAAGAGTTTAATACAAGTTTTCAGGGTGGTTTCTTGTATCTCTTATTCTTTGTTGTTTCTAATTCTAGTTACTTATCATTCTAATTTAATTTCGTGTTTAGTTGCTTACATAATAGTAATCAAGTTTGTTGGTTGATCCCCAACAAGTGGTATCAGAGCTCAGGTTGACTAACAGGTGTTTCAGATCTGGTTAGTGTTTGTTGATTACAGGTCACTTACAGGGGTTTCTATTTGAGTGGGAGAAGCAATGGCAGAAGAAAGTAAATTGAGAATGGAGAAGTTTAATGGCAAGAATTACCAATTATGGATAGTGCAGATAGAAGATTATCTGTATCAGAAAGATCTATACTTACCGTTAGGTGGGGCTGCAAAGAAGCCCACAGACATGGAAGATGAAGAATGGGAAGTTCTTGATAGAAAGGCTCTTGGATCTATAAGATTGAGTCTAGCATCTACTATGATATCTAATTTATCACAGGCAAAGTCAACGGTAGAGTTAATGACTACTTTAGCAAATTTATATGAAAAACCCTCATCTTCAAATAAGGTATATATTATGAAGCAGTTATTTAATTTGCAAAAGTAGGAAGGTGGATCTGTATCTAATCATCTAAATAATTTCCATGGAATTGTAAATCAATTAAATTCAGTCAAAATAGTTTTTGATGATGAAATTAAAGTTCTATTAATCTTATGCTCTTTACCTGAAAGCTGACATAGCTTGGTAATGGCAGTTAGTAATACTGCATCTACTTCAAATATTTTAAAAGTAGATGATGTTGTTAGTGTAATCTTGAATGAAGAAATTCGCAGGAAAAGCACAGAGGAAACATCAAGAAACATTTTAAGTTTTGAAAGCAAGGGAAGGCAAAAAGAGAAGGGCAAGCATAGGAGATCAAGGTCTAAGTCAAAGATGAGAGGTAGATCCAAATCCAGAAATGGCAGGAAGATAGCCTGCTAGAATTGTGGAAAGATAGGGCATATAAGCAAAGATTGTTGGTCAAAACCTAAAGAAGACAATCAGCATGAAGGTAAATAAGAAGCAAAAGTTGTAGGTATTGTTGCACAAGATGCTCTTATATTCTCTTTGCATAATAATATAGAATCTTGGGTTTTAGATTCTGGTGCCTCTTTCCATGCAACCCCAAATATAGAATATTTTAGTGACTATGTCCATGGAGATTTTGGAATAGTTTATTTAGGGAATGATGAGCCTTGTAAAATTGTTGGAAAAGGAAAAGTGCAGCTGAAAATGCAGAATGGCAACACATGGGTGTTGAGAGATGTCATGCATGTTCCCATCCTGAAGAGGAATCTAATTTCTGTAGGAAAGTTGGGGGATGAGGGTTGTACAGTAACTCTCACAGCTGAATCTTGGAAGGTTACCAAGGGTGCACTTGTATTGGCCAGAAGTAAGAGAGTAGGTACTCTCTATTTATGTAATTGTATTACTGATAATTCTCTTTCTGTATTATCTGCTTCAAATATAGATGCAAAGTTGTGGCACCAGAGGCTTGGCCACATGAGTGAGAAGGGAATGTCTATTCTTAAGTCAAAAGGTAAGCTTTCAGATTTGAAAAGCATAGATCTGGATATTTGTGAGCACTGTATTTTTGGGAAACAGAAGAGAGTGAGTTTTCTCAAGACTGGGTCAACAAAGAAGAAGCACAAGTTGGAGCTTGTTCACACAGATGTGTGGGGACCAGCTCAAGTTGCTTCTATTGGAGGATCACAGTACTATGTTTCTTTCATAGATGATGCTACAAGAAAGGTATGGGTCTATTATATAAGGAAGAAATATGATGTTTTTGACACTTTTAAGATTTGGAAAGCTTTAGTTGAGAATGAAACAGGCAGGAGATTGAAGTGTCTTAGATCTGACAATGGTAGTGAGTTTTGTAGCTACAAGTTCAATTGGTATTGTTATATGAATGGAATACGCAGGCAAAGGATGGTTCTAAGGACACCTCAACAAAATGGAGTTGTTGAAAGGATGAACAGAACAATAATGGAGCGTGCACGGTGTATGAGGTTGCATGCTGGTTTGCCCTTACAATTTTGGGCAGAAGCTGTAAATACTATAGTTTACCTGATTAACAGAGGACCCTCTACTGCTCTGGATGGTGGAATTCCAGAAGAGGCTTGGACAGGTAAAAAGGTAGATCTTTCATTTCATAGAGTTTTTGGTTCAGAAGCTTTTGTGCACGTTGATAAGGAAAATAGAAAGAAGCTGGATGCTAAGTCTATGAGGTGCGCATTTATTGGTTATGGCTCTGATGATTTTGAATTCTAGTTTTGGAATCTAGGAACTAACAAAATAATTAGGAGTCGTGATGTTGTTTTCAATGAAAAAGCGATGTATAGTGATCAGCTCAAGAAGTTGAATCAATCTGAGTAGAGCAATGTTGAATTGGACGAGGTGACAGTCCAAAATGAGCTCACAGGAAAGAATAATCATAGACAAGAAAACACAAAGATCGATGTTGATCATGTAGGAACCGATGTCGGAAATACATGAACCAATGTCAGTCAGATAGTGACCGATGTCGGTCAGGTAGGAACCGACGTCGATCAGTTACAGGCCTGGAGGTGACTGAGGTCGGTCACTGTCAGAGAATTTGGGTGAACAGCATGTTGTGAATGAGTCTCAGACTTCCATCAGGAGGTTAGAAAGGGTAAGTAAACCTCCAGTTTGATATTCCCCTTCATTATATTATTTATTGCTCACTGATGGTGGAGAACCAGAGAGTTTTGATGAAGCAATACAGGTGGAATCCAAGAATCAGTGAGAGCTAGGCATGAATGAGGAAATTGATTCCTTGAAAGAGAACCAAACATGGGATTTGGTTGAGTTTCCAATGGGAAAGAGAACATTGAAAAATAGATGGATCTATAGATTGAAGGAAGGAGAGAATGGACAGATGAGATATAAGGCCAGGTTGGTAGTGAAAGGATTTGCACAGAAACCAGGTATTGATTTTGGTGAGATTTTTTCTCTTGTAGTTAAAATGACTTCTATACAGACTGTATTGTCTTTAGTTGCTATTGAGGATTTGCATCTTGAGTAGCTTGATGTTAAGACAACTTTTATTCTTGGAGATTTGGATGAAGAAATATATATGGATCAGCCGGAAGGATTTGAGGTCAAAAGTAAGGAGAAGCTTGTGTGCAAGTTGAAGAAAAGCTTGTATGGTCTCAAGCAAGCTCCTAGACAATGGTATTTGAAATTTGACAGGTTTATGACTGAGCATGGCTTCAGTAGATGTCAATCTGACTATTGTGTTTATTTTAAGAGATTGGATAATGGTAGATATATTATCTTGTTGTTGTATGTAGATGATATGATGGTTGCAGGTTCACACATGCAGGATATCTCTGAGCTTAAGGTGAAATTAGCTCACACATTTGCCATGAACGATTTGGGAGCAGCAAAGAAAATCATTGGCATGAGTATTAAGAGAGACAGGAAAAATCACAGGTTGATTTTGTCTCAAGAGGATTATGTGAACAAGGTGTTGAAATGGTTCAATATGCAGGATGTAAAATCGGTAAGCACACCTATGGCTGGACACTTCAAGTTGAGTAAAGAACAATGTCCTAATTCACATGATGAGGTAGAGTACATGAGTAGAGTTCCATATGCTTCCACAGATGGGAGCTTAATGTATGCAATGGTATGTACTAGACCAGATATTGCCCAAGCAGTGAGATTTGTCAGTAGGTTTATGGCCAATCTAGGGAAGGAACACTGGAAAGCAGTTCAGTGGATTCTCAGATATCTGAGAGGGACCAGCAGTAGGCATTTGTGCTATGGTGGTTCAAACACTTCTCTACATGGTTATGTAGATTCGGATATGGCAAGTGACTTGGATGGCAGAAGAAGCACCACATGATATGTTTTCACTTTTGGTGGAACGACAGTTAGCTGGATTTCAAAGTTGTAGAAGGTTGTTGCCTTGTCTACTACAGAGGCAGAATATATTGCAGTCATAAAGGCTAGCAAAGAGATGATATGGATGACACGGTTCATGGAAGAGCTAGGAAAGGAGCAAGAGAGGTATAGATTATACAGTGATAGTCAAAGTGCAATTCATTTGGCTAAGAATTCCGCCTTTCATTCAAGAACCAAACATATACAGCTTAGGTACCACTTCATAAGACAGGTATTGGAGGATGGTGAGTTGAAGTTGGAAAAGATCCATACAGATAAGAATCCTTCTGATATGTTAACAAAGCCGGTAACAAAGGAGAAGTTGAATCTTCATTCAACTTTTGTTGGTCTTCAAGATTGAGTTTGAAGATGGAGAATCTAGAAGATGTTGTTGTACAGGTACTGGTGCAACTTTTTATCTCCAAGTGGGAGATTGTTGAGTTGTGGAGCTAAAAGCTTCACTAAATGAGTAAATTGTAGGTTGCTGGAGTTACACAGTCACCGGCGTCGGTCAGGGGTCGAATGGGAGCTGCCAACGTTGGTTATGGATCGGCCGACGTCGGTCATGTGTAGATAGACAGGGACCGACGTCGGTTACCTGTGCATCTAGAAAGTCTATTTTCGTGGATGAACATATTGTTTGCATGATTAGATTAACTGTTGGTATTGAGTCTACATTTCTATTTTTGGCAGGACTGATTTGAACCCTTGATTAAGAGATACATCTAATGGTTGTGAATGCATAGCTCATGATTCCTAATATTATATAATAGGGATAGATCTTCATAGCTTATTAAATTGTATAATACATGTATATGTGAATCAACCCAGGGTGTTGGAATTGACTGTAATTGAGAGAGAGAACTCTTGAGGGAAAGAGATCTATACATCTGAGAGGTGTGAGAATAAAGTGTGATTTTCTTCATTGTATTTCCTTTTGGAAGAGTTTAATACAAGTTTTCAGGGTGGTTTCTTGTATCTCTTATTCTTTGTTGTTTCTGATTCCAGTTACTTATCATTCTGGTTTAATTCCGTGTTTAGTTGCTTACATAATAGTAATCAAGTTTGTTGGTTGATCCCCAACAGCAATCACACATGTACATTATTTACTTGAAAATAATCATGTTTCCAAAGATAGATTAGAGAAAATTTAGGCATAAGCTAGTTTTCATTGTTATAATATCCAAAGTAATGTTCTTCCATTTACTATACATGCAACTCGTAAGTCCATGTTGTTAATCCTAGATGAGGTAGAGGTCCTCATATACCTCCTCTTCCAATAGAAAATGTTAATCAACTAAGATGATTTGATATCCTACATCAACTAAGGAATTCAAATGAAAAATTTTCCCTCTTAGGTCTTTTGAAAATAATTACAATGTAAAAAGATATATTATATGAGGCTTTACGCACTACGCTTTTGCCAAATAATGTTGAACCTCCTTACGTAGCCTATATAAATAATATTATTATATGGACCATGAAAAACATTTCCTTTGAGAATACCGTCCCCCAAGTCATATTATCAATAATTATTTACCCTTGTATATCTAAGTTTTTGCATAAAATAAAATGTTAAAGTGTATGCTCCTTGATATAATTTATGGATTAAACATCTGTAATATATCCTTATTAAATTGATTAGGCATCACTGTAAATGACCTTACCCATTTTGATATGAACACATTCTATAATATACCTCCTATTCTAATAGAACATGTTAATCAACAAAAGGCTTTGATATCCTAGATCAAATAAGGAATTCTAATGCAAAAATTTCCCTCTTAGATCTTTGGCAAATAACTCCAATGTAAAAGGATATATTATATGAGGCTTTACGAACTACTCTTTTTCCAAATAATAATGAACCTCCTTATGTAGACTATATAATTAATACTATTATATAGACTAAGAAAAGCATTTTCTTTGAAAAAGAATACCTTCCCCTATGTCATATTATCAACAACTATTTACCCTTGTATATCTAGTTTTTTCTACAAAATAAAGTGTTAAGGTGTATGCTCATTGATAAAGGATATGGATTAAACATCTATAATATATCCTTCTTAAATTAATTAGGCATAACCATAAATGAACTTACCCATTTTGATAGGAATATTCATGGATTTGATAATATCCCATGCCAGGTACTTGAGCAAATTATATTGAATATCACCTTTAGCCCATGTACTCTTTCGATATAACTCATATTAATTACAAATTGTTATTAGGATGACCTTGGAACCATGACATGAATTTTATCTCTTCTACCTTGAATGTATGTCTCAAGTTTAGTTGTTAAGGGTGTATCTATACATTCCCTTTAGATCAAGAACCTTTTAAATATTTTTCTCTAGTGGATCCTACCAATTCTTATATTCTATATATGCAACCTTCTTCTTGGGACATACCAACATTCAAAATAAATGTTGAGGTCACTTCTCTTGCATAACACTCAGTTGACCATTCTTCTCCCTCTAATAAATACAGTTTTGGTCTTAAATATCTACAAAAATATAATTTTACTATGGGATAAGGAGTATGTAAGCATGCTCAAGGTATTTTTGATTTTATTATGCCTTTTTAATATAAAGGCAAATCAAGCCTTGGTTATATTGATGAGTCTACTTCTCATATACATCATCCCACTAAGCAAGTCCTCGCATTTATATCTGCTTCCAAAGAATGTTCTATGGTTAATAATAAATTCAACCCCATTTCAAAATGATATTTAGTATTTCTCAAGCTCATTGATGATTATATTTCACCTGAAATTCTAACATTAGAATAATTTTCAAATGATGAGTCTCTTTGAGAATATATTATGTATATCTTTTTATTTTTATAATAGGATGTCTCATTTTTTTTACCTTTATCAGATTTAAATTTTACATTCATTTATATTTAATTTCCTTTTATAATTAATTCTAAGGGTGAAATTTTGGGTGAATCATATTTTAGAATAGGACACTACTTAATGCTCGTTAATTCTATTCCTATGGTTTTAATGTAATTCTGTAAACTTTTGACACTAAAATAATACAATCCTCAACCTTGGATATTATCTATAACATAACAATTCAACTTTTTTGACCTTAGAGTAATATGACACTAAAAAAAATCATCTTGTCACATGAGATAAAAACCAACATAGAGGCTCGTTCTTTAGACTTAAGGTTGAATTCTGTTGTCTCCTATAGAAAAAAACTTTCACTTTTTAATTTCACTTTATTTTTTTATTTATTTTTCCTTGTTTTAGAAACTTTATTCTATCAGTTTTAAAACTACTTACCTACTATCATGAAAGGCTATATGATGTTTTGTTTATAGAGATCATGGCATGATGGATTTACCTCAATACTCATAGCAATAATATAGAGCTAAACATAAACTTTAGTTTCCACTTACTTCATGATATATTAGAAATGCATAAGATATCCTTGTTTATAGAAATAAGAAGCTATAACATCCATCTAATTTTTTAGTGTACCAATAAGAAGTGAGCCCCTGCAAGTTACTCTTAACTTATCCTCGAAACCAACTTTAGTGGATTGTGATTATGGTTCTACCTCCATAGTTAGTACTCTAAAATATTGGGATGACACTTTCCAAGGGATGAGCAAGTATATTTTAGAACCTGTAAATTATTCAAAACTTTTCTAGATCACCCTTTAATCCTAGATTTTTACTTACACTATTTTCTTATATCATATATTTTCTTTCTCTATCTTGTGTACATAATCATAGTTTTTCATTTGTATATCACTATCATACATAATCTTATTTTATTTTATTTAATATTACATGTCTAATGGGATTAATATAATAATGTATCTCTCACGATTTACATAACCTTATTAAATTTATTATATAAAGATATTTTAATTTTCATAATACAATCCTAAGTGTAAATTGTTTATTTTCAAATAATCATGTTTCTAAAGATAGCTTAGAGAAAATTTAGGAACAAGCTAATTTTCTTTGTTATAATATCCAAAGTAATTTTATTCCATTTACTATACATGTACCTCATCAGTCCATGTTGTTAATCCTAGATGAGGTAGAGGTCCTCATATACCTCCTCTTCCATTAGAACAGGTTAATCAACCAAGAGGCTTTGATATCCTAGATCAACTAAGGAATTCTAATGCAAAACTTTCCATCTTAGAGATTTTTAAAATAACTGCAATGCACAAAGATATATTATACGAGTCTTTATACACTACTCTTTTGACAAATAATGTTGAACTTCCTTATGTAGCCTATATTATTAATGCTATTACGTGGACTAAGAAAATCATTTCCTTTAAAAATGAAGACCTTCCCCCACATCATATTACCAACAACTATTTACCCCTTTATATCTAAGTTTTTGTGAAAAATAAAGTGGTAAAGCATGTGATCATTGATAAAGGATATGGATTAAACATGTGTAATATATCCTTATTAAATTTATTAGGCATAACTGTAAATGACCTTACCCATTTTGATATGAATATTCATGGATTTGATAATGTTCCATGTTGAGTACTTTGGCAAATTACATTGAATATCACCTTTGGCCCATTTAATCTTCTTGTAATGTGTCTAGTTACGACTAATGATCTTAATTACAACTTATTATTAGGACAATATTGGATCCATGACATGAGTGTTGTCTATATTTACCTTGAATGTTTGTCTCAAGTTCAGTTGTAAAGGATGTATCTAAACCTCTCCTTTAAATTAAAAACCTTTTAAACATTTTTCTCTAGTGGATCCTATTGATCCTTATATTTTTATATGAAACCTTCTTCTTAGGACATACCAATATTTAAACCAAATACTGAGGTCCCTTCTCTTGTATAACACTCAGTTGACCCTTCTCCTCCCTCTAATCAATGCAGTTTCAAGATTTAATATCTACAAAAATATAATTTTACTATCGACCAAGGAGTAAGTATGCTCAAGGTATTATTGATCTTATTATGCCTTTTCAAAATAAAGGCAAATCAGGGATTTCTTATAGTGATGAGTCTACATCTCATAGACATCATCCCACTAAATAGTTCCTCACTTTCATATCTACTTCCAAAGAATGTTTTATGGTTAATAATCAATTCAACCACATTTCAAAATTATCCTTGGTATGGCTCGATCTCATTGATGATTTTATTTCACCTGAAATTCTAATGTTAGAATAATTTTCAAATGATAACTCTCTTTTAGACTATATTATGTATATCATTTTATTTTTATACTATGATTTAACATTTATTTACCTACATCATATTTAAATTTTACATTAACTTAGTGTTAATTTGCTTTTGTAATTAAATTTAAGGGCAAAATTTTTAGTGAATACTCTTTTAGAATAGAACACTACTTAATTCTTGTTAATTTTTGTAAATTTTTGTCCTATGGTTTTAGTTTAATTTTTTAAATACCTGACACTAAAATAGTACAATCTTCAACCTCAAATATTATTCATAACATAATGATTTAAATTTTTTGACCTTGGAGTAATTTGACACTAAAAACATTTATCATGTCACATTAAGTAAATGCTAACAGAGAGGCTTTTTCTTTTGACTTAGGGTTGAATTAAGTTATATCCTATACACCAAAATATTTCACTTTTTATTTTCACTTTATTTTTTATTTGTTTTTCTTTGTTTTAGAAACTACGTTCTATCAGTTTTAAAATTACTTAGCTACTATCATGAAGGGATTTGTGGTGTTCTATTGATAGACATCATGGCATGATGTATTTACCCCAATACTTAGAACCATAATATAGAGCTAAACATAAACTTTAGTTTTCACCTACATCATGGTTATCAGGAATGCATATGATCCCCTTGTTTATAGCAATAGGAAGCTATAGCATTCATCTAATTTTGTAGTGTATCAATAAGATATTATCCCCTGGAAGTTAATCTCAACTTATCCTCAAAACCAGCTTTAATGGACTATGATTATGGTTTGTCCTCCATATTTAGTGATCTAAAATATTGGGATGACACTTTCTAATGGATGAGAAAGTATATCTAAGATCCTGTAAATAATTCAAAACCATTCTAGATCAGCCTTTAATCCTTGATTTCTATTTTCATTGTCTTCTTATATCATATATTTCCTTGCTCTATCTTGTATACATAATCATAGTTTTTTTACTTCATTATATAGCACTAGCACACATACTCTTGCTTTTTATTGATAATACATGTATAATGTGCTGACTATAATAATGTTTCTCTCATGTTGTACATAACCTTCTTTAATTTATTATAGAAATATATTTTATTTTTCATGATGTAATACCACATGCACATTTTTATTTTCAAATAATCACATTTCCAAAGATAGCTTAGAGAAAATTTTGGCATAAGCTAGTTTTCATTGTATAATATCTAAAGTAATGTTCTTCCATTTACTATACATGAACCTCATAACTCCAATATACAAGGATATATATTATATGAGGATTTATGCACTACTCTTTTGCCAAATAATTTTGAATATACTCATGTATCCTCTATAGTTAATACTATTAGATGAACTAAGAAAACATTTCATTTGAAAAGGAAGACCTTCCCCCACATGATATTATTAACAATTATTTACCCTTGTATATCTAACTTATTGTACAAAATAAAGTGGTAAAGGATGTGCTCATTGATACAAGATATGAATTAAAAATCTATAATATATACTTATTAAATTTATTAGGCATAAATATAAATGACATTACCCATTTTGATATGAATATTTATGGATTTGATAATATTCCATGTCAAGTAATTGGGCAAATTACATTGATTATCACCTTCGACCCATATACTCTTCCTATAGTATGTCGAGTTATGCCTAATGATCTTAATTTCAAATTGTCATTAGGATGACCTTAGATCCATGACATGAATTTTTTCTCTTCTACCTTAAATTTATGTCTAAAGTTTAGTTGTCAAGGGTGTATCTACACATGCCCTTTAGTTCAAGAAACTTTTAAATATTTTTTCTAATGGATCCTACTGATCCTTATATTCTATATATGAAATTATATTCTTGGTACATACCAACATTTAATCTAAATGTTGAGGTCCTTTCTCTTACATAAAACTCAATTAACCCTTATCCTTCCTCTGATCAATGTAGTTTTGGGATTAAATATCTACAAAAATATAATTTTACTATGGGACAAGGAGTAAGTAAGCATGCTCAAGGTATTTTTAACCCTATTATGTATTTTCAAAATAAAAGTAAATAAAGCCTTGGTTATAGTGATGAGTTTAATTCTCATAGAAAACATCCCACTAAGCATTTCCTCATGTTTGTATCCACTTCCAAAGAATGTTCTATGGTTAATAATCAAGTCAACCATATTTAAAAATTATCCTTAGTATGTCTTGATCTTATTGATGATTCTATTTCACCTAAAATTCTGATATTAGAAGAATTTTCAAATGACGAGTCTTTTTTAGAATATATTATATATATCATTTTATTTTTATAGTAGGATCTCATTTAATAACTTATATCAGATTTAAAATTTACATTAATTTAGAGATAATTTCTCTTTTTCATGA